>CM056050.1:43439694-43628086 GCA_029574335.1 Rana kukunoris | reverse complement strand
GGGAATGTAAGGAGAAGGTCATTGGGGCTGATATGTCATTTGTAAATGCGTTGCAGATGAAAGGGGGAAAATAAATTCAAGTTGACGTGGGGAGACGATCACAAAGTAGGATGACGCAAAGGAGGGTAAATTAATCACACACAAGAGTAGAGAAGCACAAAAAAGCCATCCAGACAGACAGACAAAACACAAAAAGTGGAGTCAAAAGAAAACACAAGAGGCTAAAAAGGTGATAAGGTCACACACATCAGCACAAGTCTACATCTTACCATCAAGGGGACTTGGTCTCTAAATTCTAATTTAATGAACAGAATTGTATTTTTGTGTTGTCGGCTGAAAAAATTATG
Source organism: Rana kukunoris (assembly GCA_029574335.1). Lineage (NCBI taxonomy): Eukaryota > Metazoa > Chordata > Amphibia > Anura > Ranidae > Rana > Rana kukunoris. The sequence continues at coordinate 43,627,739 of CM056050.1, read as the reverse complement.
ACTTTTGCTAATTTTTGGTAGCTGGCTTTTTTCCTAAAAATAGGTTCAGGGTATTTCTTATTATATAGTCATCAACCATTCCTTGGAAAGCCCAAGGATTGGATTTTTTTTTGTACAGTATCCTTGGAATATTTTTGGCTGGAAGTATCCCTGGTTTTCATTAGTGTCGAAATTTACCATAAAATGCCTCTTTGTTCTGCCTGCTGGATTTAGTCCTTATCTCATATAGGAAATACTGCCATGACAGCTTTTGGACGGGAAAACTGGCCGTGTGTATGCCCCATGGCAGTTTTCCTGACAGGAAAACCGCTGGGAATCCCGGCAGGAAAACTGAGAACATGTTTTATTTTTTCCTGCCTGATATTCCCAGTGTTTTTTAAGCCGGCAGTTTTTCTATGGGGAAAGCCTGCGGTGGAGCATATACACACGGCCAGGTTTCCCGACCAAAGCTCTCATGGCAGTTTTCCTGCCAGAAAAACAGGCCGTATGTAGGGGGGAAAAGCTACCGAGCAGGTTCTAGGTTTTCCCGGCTGACTTTTTACCACCGGGAAAACCGATCGTGTGTACAAGGCATGAGACTTTTACATTTCCCTCCCTAATCTTTCATCCTGACTGCTGTCTGTCTAGACACAACTGTACTGTCTGTACTTCTCTATTCTCATGTATAATGGAGTTGACCCTCCTCACTCCATCCCCTTGATTGTTTCCCCACATGTCAACCTAGAAATCCTATTCCATTTTAACATGGTTGTTCACATCATAGATCCTTTAAGGGTACTTCTGTACGGCTTCTTCTGGATATTAGGGACGCAAGTCTCACAAGCACTGTGGAAGACTCTATAAAGCTACAAGGTTGCCTCTGCTGACCCAGCCAATTCATGTTAATGGAGAGAGGGGGTACTTTGCACAGGCAGATGCTGCTAAAATCATTAATTTAATGAGAAAAGAATGAGTGAGTGGAACAGGTTTTGTAATCAATGTTTCTACCCCAAGAGCTGTCAATCAGGGTCTGTCTGAGTCCCTTGGCCCAATGCTGCCGAATACAACCAGACTGGAAATGGCCATCACATAGGTGATGTTTCCTGCATCATTGAGGACCGCCCAATGGAGGTGAAGAGGCAAAGAGAACCCTGCTCATCACTTGAAAAGCCTAAAACCTCTAAAAAAAAAAGACATCAATACAAATAATAATAATAATCGATGCAGGGAAATGGGGGTGCTTTAGCGTCCAGCAGATTAGAATTGGGTTGGGTTGTACAGTAGTATTCTAATTCCAATAACTCAAATCCTATATAAGCGTTCCCATTCGAATGTCGTTTCAAATGTTTTCAATCTTGCAAAATCTGTAGCTTTAATTAGAATATGTGGTGATCCTAACATGAAGGTCATTGTTCAGGTACTTACTGTTACTATGCTCTGTAGTACAGTGGTTAAGTGGTAAGCACTTCCATCTAGTATTACTAGGGTCGTCCGTTCAAATCTCAACCACAGCACTACCTGTATAGGTTTGCATGTTCTCCTTGTGCCTGCGTGGCTTTTCCCCCACACTCTGAAAACATGCTGGTAGGTTCATTGATTACTATATAAATTGGACCTAGTATGTGTATGCATGAAGTGAGTTAGGGACCTTAAGGGCAGAGACTGATTTGAAGGTACTATATATGTAAAGTGCTGCGTAAATTGATGGTGCTATATATATGTAACTTTAATAAAAAACAAAGTTTTTACACTATCCTATATGCCCTTGTGCCTATATGCAAATGGCTGTGGCTTGTCAATGTCAGGAAGTTGGACCAAACCAATAATTTACACTTCAGCCAGCCACAACATACCTGAATGGTGCGAATAGGTCCTAGGACTCACCCAACACAAGGACCATCGGCATGGGTGAGCATACATTTATAGTTTTCCTGAAGATTCCATGGGGTTACTAAAACTGTAGAGTGCAACATCTGGTGCAGCTGTGCATGGTAGCCAATCAGCTTCTAACTTCAGCCAATTCAATAAAGCTTTGACAAAAAAAACAAAAAAAAATGAAAGCTGATTGGTTTCTATGCAGAGCTACACCTGATTTTTCAGTTTTAGTAAATAAACCCCAATGTTCTTTGGTCTTCTCCAGACTGTGCTCAAGCCAAAACAATCATTGGTTTTTGTACTCCACTTAAACAATGCTAAATTGGACTGAGCATTCCTTCTCCGGATAGGGCAATCCACTTGCATGAGATGGTCACCTGATCCAACTGAAAATAGCCAACTAGGGAGATGTATATCTCAGTTCTTCAGCCAACTTTAGGTTTATGGCCTAATTTACAACCTGCAGCAGACAAGTTTGTCTGATTCATCTCTGCCTTGTGGACAATTTGCTCTCTCACATTCTTCTCTAGTAAATCATCCTCTTATCATACCTTAATGGTGTGCTGGTGATAAGGGAACACATGGAAGTAATTGACATGGTGGGGAGGCGGGAATGCAAACTTCTGTAGGTTTAAGCACAAGCTTCCGCACATACACAAAGTATTAAGAACGTACACAAATACACATGTTGGAGTTTCCACACCTTGACGGGACTTGAAATAAATCAGATTTTAATAAAACCCTCCCGGGCTCTCATAACCCATCTCCAGCAGTGAGATCTCTACATTTGTATCTTACCCCATGCTGAGTGGTGTCTGTCTTCTTTGAGTTTTCAGTTATTTTCAATTCAAACAAAATATCAGTTTTTAAAGTAGTCTAAAATCAAAACTGACTTCAGTTCCACGTACCTCTCGTGCTGCCTGCTTTAAAAAATCAAAAAACTGTTACCGGTACTCATCTGTCAGATGGAACACATTCCTCCCAGGTAGATCTTCAATCATTCCAATGCTGTGGCTAAGGCCTCGTACACACGCACAGTTTTCTTGGCAAGAAACAGCAAGAAAACTGCTGGCAGAGCTTTTTGCCATTTGTGTGTATGGTTTTTCAATCAGAAAACTGCTGGGAATCTCATCGAGAAAAATAGAGAACCTGCTCTCTATTTTCTCATCGGCTTCTCAATTTTCTCATCTGGATTCTCGGTAGTGTTTTTCTGCCGAGAAACCTGAGCGTGTGTATGCTTACCTGCCTCCATGAAAACCTGCGCATGCTCGATGAGACTTCAACACATGCGCGTTAGCTTCCAAGGCATAGGTAGGGTGAAGCAATATGGCGGCGACGGCATCGAATGTGACGAGCACATGCTCGTCATAGTCGATGACGTCACCGCATTCTTGCCATTAAAATGAACGGTGGTTCTTTTGAATGTGCGCCTGTACACAGGGCTTGGCAATGAAATCTTGCAGGAATCCATTCGAGAAAACCAACAGTTTTTATTCAACGGGGTTCTTGCCCATGTGTACAGGGCTTGAGGCCGCGTACACACGACCGAGAAACTCGTCGGGCAAAACTCATCGTTCTCCCCGTCGAGTTCCTAGTTCAGCAGTCAAAAAGCTCCTCGAGCCAAATTATCCCATTGAACAACGAGGAAATAGAGAACATGCTCTCTTTTTGGCTCAACAAGATTTTCAACGGGTTTCTCGGCGAAAAGTGTACACACGACCGGTTTTCTCGGCAGAATACCTCTCCCATCAAGGTTCTTGCTGGATTCTGGCGAGAAAATTGGTCGTGTGTACGCGGCCTAAGAGACTAAAAGTGTGAAATGCTTGATTGGTGCCTTAGTCTGCGCAGCAAATCAATGTCTCTATTTCTTTTGACCACAGCATTATGTGGTGGTCTCCAAAGACTGGACATATCTGCATGCATGTATTTCCATGAAAGATTTTCAAAAAAATTATTAAGGACCAGTTCACGTTGGAAAGTGGCACATGAAAGACGTGTTCCGTGGCACATTTCCCACACTGCATATGAACGCGCTGCCCTTGCAAAATGTGCACAGGTGCCATTAAATGGTAATGACACCCCAAACACATTTCGCAAACACAGCACGTTTACAGCCACCTAACATTGTGGCACGACAGTACCATGTAGTCTAGTGTGCCATGACTTGTAAAAGTAGTGCTTGCGTGTTGCGTGTTGGCAGCCCAATTCAAATGAATGAGCTATCAAAACGGGAAAGTGTGGGAACGTGCACGTTACAGTGTGAACCAGCCCTAAGAGTGCATTTATACGTTTGTGTTGCACTAGCAAGCATGTTAACACAATGCATGTTACATTTAAGAAAGGTATATTTAAAGAAAACATTCATCTCTTCTTAATTAAAATTGAGAAAAATGAGCTAACTTACAACACCCTCCCCACTCCTCCCCCAGTCCCCCCTTGAATTAGCTGTTTTAAAGGCCATCTCCTGCCGCCCATAACAATGGTGCATGGGCTAGCCCAGAATCCATGTAGCTTCATGATTCGCAATGGCTAGTGGTTATTGGTCAGTGCACCAAGGTGAGTATGCTAACCATTGAGAATATCTTCTTTCTTCCAGAACAGAAGCTCAGCAGAAAAAGGCTCAGAAAAGATACTCATTCGTCAGTGCAGTTATGTGGTCGTGCTGACCAATGACCGCTAGCTGACTAATTTGCAAACAACGTGATGCTACACAGTTTGGCCTAGTCTGTCTACCCTGTTACACTGGTTAGTGTGGGCAGTGAAAGATTACATTTACAAAATCAGGCAGGCCCGGACTGGCCATATGGCACACCGGGCATTTGCCCAGTGGCTTGGGGCTGCATTTCCTAGGCCGGGGATAAGGGGTGGGCATAGGGAGGGGAGCCAGTAGTGTTGCTAGTGCTTGGCATCCAGCCACTGCTCTGCTTCAATTGCTAGCACTGCATTATCCCTTACCGCCTGTCATGCTAGTCAAACAGAGCTGGGGAGGCTTCCCCAAGGCCAGTGGTTCTCAACCTCAGTCCTCAAGTACCCCCAACGGGCCACGTTTTGGGAACTTTACTTAGATAAAATAGCTCTTATCAATACCATGTCATTGATATTGATTGAAAGCAGCTGTGCAAAGTAAAGGAAAACCTGAAAACATGGTCCATTGGGGGTATTTGAGGAATGAGGTTGAGAACCACTGCCCTAGGCTCCTCCTTGACTGTGATATGCCCTATGAGAGAAGACAAAGAGGAGCCTGGAAGGACAAACATCTCCTGCCCCGGCAGTGTACACAGGTGTGCATGGAGGAAATGGCAGTAGACTTTAATAGATGACAGAAGAGTAAAGGAGAAAAGAAGGTATGGAGGAATGTGGAGGAGAATGATCATAGAAAGGTAGAGCAGGCATTGATAGAAAGAAATGATAGTGACCATCAGAAGTGGATGGAAGGGAAAGGAAATGATTCAGAAGGAGCGTGGCAAGGATGAAGGTAAAGTAGAATGTTCAGGGTGCAGAGCATCCTTTTTTAGAGCAGAAGGATCAAAAAGTAGAGAAGAGTTATAAAAGGAATGAGAGTGCCTGTGGATGGAGGAGGGAGTGAATAAAAGGAGTATTAAACTAAAATAGTAATTACATTTTTAACAATTATACATTTTTTTTTACAAGGGTTTAATATTGCTTCAAGTTTAAAACATTAAATTAAATTAGGAAATCTTACGATCCAATTTTAATGTGTATAGGCCCCATTAGATGCCTATGTTCAGCTCTTCAGCTACCCAATCAAAAAAAATCTCGTAGAAGCCCCCAAGAGAACAAGTAACATGTAGAAAACTCCTCAGCTGTGCAGTATTACTGAGGTTTCTTGTAATATGAGATTTCATGCACTGCGATACCTCTTGGGAACGGCGTAGCATTCAGCTCCTCTCTATTCACTGGTGACAAGAGAGGTCCCAGAGGCCCCAGAGTACGTACACAACATTGACTCAATGATGGCAAGATTCGCAAGGAGGCCACACACAGTGTGACAACACGTACAGTGTCTCCGAAGGGCAATAAAAAATATAGCGCTGAGCAGGCGTGTTGCTGTTGGATGTTACATATTCCTTACATCACCTAATTCCTGTCGAGTTGCTAATTCCCGTGTTTATTACCTATATTATGAGCTGAAGTTTCCAGTCAGGATGTTGGTGTTGCAGGAGCCCAGTGTTAAAGTCTACCTCCTAAAAAGGGGATTACATGCCCACGGTATAGCCGGTTTTATATAAGCAGGTGTTTTAAGTATAAATTTAAAGGTAAACCACTACTCAAACAGATATATCACTTGTGAATGGGCACCAAGAGACTTTGAACTGTGAGTCTTCCTACAAGGCTATTATAAAGGTGTAATTTTATTTTTGAGATTGACTATCGTTTGGCTTTTTATTAATATTCCATATAGTCTGAAGAAATTATAATGTGTATACATCTGCCACTCCTTAGAGGTGAATGGAGGGTTCAATTGGTCGGACTGACCATGTGAAAGGGGCCCAAGGCTGCTTTCACACTGGTGCACTGTGGTTTACCCGCACCACAGGTGCAGCGCAGTGTACATTTGTCTTCCCTGCACTTTACAATAGACTTCTATTATATTCTGCAGGTCTGGTGCACTTTCAGAAAGCTCACCAAACTCGAAGTCTATGGCTCAGTGAAGGTAACACACAGGTAAACTAATCTGCATCTGCAGATTAGTTTGAAAGCAGCCCAGTAACCACTGCAGAACAGATATGCCCATATATACACTGTGATTTTAGTAATAAACTGACCTCTAATAACAGTATTCTATTCCATCCCAGAGCAGAAGGTTGCGGGCCACATCTGAGGGCTCCGCGGGCCACTGGTTGGGCACCCCTGACCTATTGTATCATTTGACCCTCCCTCTTAGATTATGGTGACCAGACATCCCCGGTTTCAGGGGACAGTCCCCAGATTGAGGACACTGTCCCCGGACCAAGTCTGTCCCCGGATTGGATTTGAACAGGGGCTGGGGCAATTTCAAAGACAGTCAGTGCAGAATTTAAAAATAAAATAAAAAATTGTAATTACACACCCCCTCCTAGGTGCTCCTACTCGCTTAGGGTGGTGTATTTTTTTTGTTCATTATCTGTGCCTCTTTCTGATGATCGTGTGCTGGTCGGAGTGGAGGGAATATTTATTCAGTTTCGGGTGCATGCCCATTCAGCTCCACTCGCATGTTCTTCTGCCTTGGCTCAAGTCCCGGCCAGCCGCCTGCCTGCTTATCTCCTTGTTTTCCCTGGCAGGGTGATCTTCCTCCGCTCCCCACCCAGTAGTAGCCGGGGCCCGGAGAGTAAGACTTGAAAGGCTGTGAGGCGGTCTGCAACGGGCAAGGAGTCGCTGATTGCCACCATTACTAGTAAGGCCGCGTACACAGTCCGCTGACCATTTTCAGCGGACATGTTCGATCAAGAGTATGGCCTAGCGGACAGGTTTCCAGCGGACAAAAGTTTCTAAGCATGCTTAGAAACTTGTCCGCTGGACACCTGTCCATCGGACATGTCCGATGGTTAGTACGCCCAAACATCAGCCGAAATCCAGCGCATGCGTCAAATTGATTCGACGCATGCGTGGAAGCATTGAACTTCCTTTTGCCAGCACGTTGGTGTGTTCTACGTCACCTCGTTCTGGTCTGCAGGCATTTTGGTCCGATGGTGTGTCCACACATCAGACCAAAAGATCCCTTCAGACATGTCCGATGAAAACAGTCCGTCGGACCTGTGTTATCGGACATGTCTGATCGTGTGTACGCGGCCTAAAAAAAAAATATGACCCCGAATTTCATTTTAAAAATCTGGTCACCTTATCTTAGATTCTAAGCTCTAATGAGCAGGGCCCTCTCATTCCTCTTGTATTGAATTGTATTATAACTGTACTGTCTGCTGCGCAAACTGTTGGCGCTATATACATACTGTATAATAATAATAATTCAGTAGATATAAAGTGGGAAGTAGACATGTGCACACTGAAATATTTAGTTTCGTAATTTCGTTTTTGTTCGAAAAATTTATTTATTTAGGTACTACCGAAATTTGTTTTTATTTATTTCGTTTTAGAAAAAAGGCAAATTAAGGTCGAATCTGTCTCTCTTTGTCGAATCTTCATGTCTCTCTATGTCAAATTTGTCATTGAAGGCTTATGGTGTCTGTCGAATGTTCTAAAAAAAAAAAAAAGATTAGAGAGAATCTTAAAAAAAAATAAAAAATTGTCTCTTCATGTCTGTCTATGTCGAATCTTCATGTCTCTCTATGTCAAATCTTTTCTCTCTATGCCGAATCTTCATGTCTCTCTATGTAGAATAATATTGAAATAATAAAGTTAAGGTTAGGCACATTCGACCACAACGAAAACGACAATAAAGCATTTGTTTATGTCGGATCTTTCGGTTTTTGTTTTCTGTGCTTTCATTATGTGTTTGTTAAAACGATAACGAAAATCCCTGAAATTCGGACGAAAATGCATTCGGACGAAAACAAATGCACATATCTAGTGGGAAGGGCTGACACCAGGTGCCTAGGAATTTAGAAGTTAAAATATAATTTCTCAAACAAAAAAGTCAAGAGAAAACTATATTTCTGTCACGTCAACAGTTCTCTTTCTGTATCTGCAGTGTGTGTAAGCAGATAAAACACATGAAATGTGAATGCATTGATGAGATGTAGTAAATATATTTTTTCTTTCCCTTGACATATACTTTAAGGTGAAAATCCTCATTTATAGTGCATTGGACGTGGACTGGGAATACTGGACGGAGATATCTCACAACTGGGGTCCCTGAGAGATATAAGAAGCCAGCGTAAAACTCAACATGTCTGCAAGCACACCAAATAGAAACTTCACTCTAAATAAGCCCCACTATATATGTCCATTTACAGGTCCCAGGCACCCCATAAACACATAGGAAATGAAAAGCGGACCATACCAAGAACAATATGATAAAGATACAAGGTAGTAGAAAAACAGACAGGAATCTGGCCAGACGGTCGCACCTGTTGAATATTATTACAAGTTAAAGGAAACAAGGGGCAGCGGCTTTAAAGAAAACCCAGCAGGAGCGGCTGTAGATGCAGCTGTTGTGGGTGTGCAGCCGAGTTCATGGTCATCAATCTTTCTACACGGAGAGAGCGCACTTGTGTTCAGAGCAATGGCCTCTCTTACTTCTGGAGGCTGCATTCCCCTCCTCCCCTTCTTCCATAACAATTTTTGGAATTTCAATATGCAAATAAAAATTAATAATAATATAATAAAGTAAACGTGTTTGAAGCCCAGCCAATATAAACTCGATATATGGTAAATTAAATACATTAGTGGAGCTTCCTACTGTCCCCGATTTCGAGGGACTGCCCCTGATTTGGAACAATGTCCCTCTGTCCCTCATTTTGGTCTGATCTATATAGATGAATATAAAATGCACTTTTTATCTATCAAAAAGTGTTTTCCAGCTCTAAACCTTTCATCCGATATCTAAATTGTTACATTTCTAAATTCCAAAATCCAATATAAAGGAATAGTAGTGGTAAAAAAAAGCACCTAATCTTGTTTGTTTTTTTGAACAATTCTCTTTTAACCACTTCCATACCGGGTCTATTTCGGTACTTCTCTCCTACATGCAAAAATCATATTTTTTTTGTTAGAAAATTACTCAGAACCCCCAAACACTATATATGTTTTTTAGCAGACGCCCATGGCAATAAAATGCCGGTCATTGCAACTTTTTATCTCGCATGGTATTTGCGCAATCATTTTTCAAATGCCTTTTTTTGGTGAAAAAAAGGTTTCATGAATTAAAAAATAACAAAACAGTAAAGTTAGCCTAATTTTTTTGTATAATGTGAAAGATGAAGTTACGCCGAGTAAATAGATACCTAACATGTCACGCTTTAAAATTGCGCACACTCATGGAATGGCACCAAACTTCAGTACTTAAAAATCTCCATAGCCGTCGCTTATTTTTTTCTACAAGTTACAAATTTAGAGTTACAGAGGAGGTCTAGTGCTAGAATTGTTGCTGGCGCCCTAACGCACGCGGTGATACCTCACATGTGTGGTTTGAACGGCGTTTACATATGTGGTTGGGACTTACGTGTGTGTTCACTTCTGGGCGCGAGCTACCGGGGATAGGGGCGTTTAAAAAAATATATATATATATATTATTTTATTTTTTATTTTACTCAATTTATTTTATTTTTACACTTTTTTTTTACACTTTTTTTTTTTTTTGATCACTTGTATTCCTATTACAAGGAATGTAAACATCCCTTGTAATAGGAATGGTTTGTGACAGGAACTCTTTATGGAGAGATGCGGGCTCAATAAGACCCCACATCTCTCCTCCGGGCTGGAAAGCATTAGATCGTGAAAAAAAATTCACAGATCTAATGCTTTACATTCCGGTACCCGGGCGTGACATCATAACATCGCGCCCGGGCCTCCGACGATCATAAAGATGACTGGTGACCAGTCTACTCTATGCTTTCCATCCGACGCCGGCGGATCGTTTCTCCGAGTCTCCAATGGCAAGGAAGATCCCGGAGAAGCACCGGATGGCGGCGGGAGGGGGGGACGTCCCCTCCCGCCGTATACAAGAATGATCAAGCGGCGGAACCACTGCTATGATCGTTCTTATGGTGCACAGATTCGCCGGCAGAAGATATGGATATCTGAATGATGCCTGTAGCTGCAGGCATCTTTCAGATATCCCCACTGAAAGTCCAGGATGTCATATGGCGTCCATGGGCGGGAAGTGGTTAAGGGGGCGTGGAAGGGGTGTGTCCTATGCCTGCATACTTTTGCTGATAGGTGTCCCTCATTACCATCTCAAAATGTTGGGAGGTATGAGGTTATAATTTATGAAAAGGCATTACTTGGTAATGTGCGGTTAAAATGCATGTGTTACTGCAATGCATGGTACCACACTGTGGAGGTATTACTGTCATGAAGCCGCGTATACACGATCGGAAATTCCAACAAGAAAAGTTTGATGTGAGCTTTTGGTCGGAAATTCCAACCGTGTGTAGGCTCCATCAGAATTTCCGACAGCAAAAATTTGAGAGCTGGTTCTTAATTTTTCCGACAAGAAAAGTTATTTTTGGAAATTCCAAATTCCGTCTGCATATTCTGACGAGCGAAAAAAAACATGCATGCTCTGAATCATTGAACTTAATTTTTCTCGACTCATCGTAGTGTTGTACGTCACCACGTTCTTGACGGTTGGAATTTTGTGTGACTGTGTGTATGCACCAGAACCTGCGAACAGACTAAACTGTGTGAACTTTAAAACCCCGTTAAAGTCTATAGGAATCGATTGTTTGAAATTTAAAGTGCTAATTTTAAAGACTAATATCCAAGTTATTGTCCTAAAAAGTGTTTGGGGACCTGGGTCCTGCCCCAGGGGACATGTATCAATGCAAAAAAAAAGTTTTAAAAATGCAAGTTTTTTCGGGAGCAGTGATTTTAATAATGCTTAAAATAAAACAATAAAAATGAAATACTCCTTTAAATTTCATACATTGGGGGGGGGGGGGGGTGTGTAAAGTATGCTTGTGAAGTACAGTAGCGCTTGTTTCCCGTGCTTAGAACTGTCACAGCACAAAATGACATTTCTGAAGGAGAAAAAGTCATTTAAAATCACTCGCGGCTATAATGAATAGTTGGCTCCCGGCAATACAGAGAAAAGTCATTGATAAAAAAAAATCAATTACAAGGCCCTTCAGGTCTGGTATGGATATTAAGGGGAAAACCAGGTAACTTTTATTTTTATTTGGGTCGGAGTTCCCCTTAATATCCAAACCACACCTGAAGGGCCTTGTAATTGAATTTGGGGGGACCCTCGCGCACTTTTTTTTTTTTTATCAATGACTTCAAATGCCTTTTCTTTGTATTACCGGGAGCAGACAATTCATTATAGCCACAAGTGGTTTTAAATGACTTTTCTCCCCTTCAGAAATTACAGTTCTAAGCACGGGAAACAAGCGCTGCTTTACAGACATACTATAGACACCCCCCAGGTACGAAATTTTAAGGAATAGTTTGCTTTTATTTTTTCACTTTAAGCATTATTAAAATCACTGCTCCCGAAAAAAAATGCGTTTTTAAAACTTTGTTTTGCATTGATACATGTCCCCAGGGGCAGGTCCCCAAACACTTTTTATGACAACAACTTGCATATAAAGCCTTTAAAATTAGAACTTCCCATAGACTTTTACAGGGTGTTCCGCGGCTTTTCGAATTTGCCGCGAACACCCCAAATTGTTTGCTGTTCGGCGAACAGGCAATGTTCGAGTCGAACATGAGTTTGACTCAAACTCGTCCCTACATAGGACCAATGAACACAGATGTCATATCCATTCCCATTCTGATATGACTCAGCAGAGGGTCAGTCTAGGATGCCTGGCTGTGATGGAACAAACAGGTGCCAGTGAGAATGTGGCTTAATTAAGGTAAAAAAAAAAAAAACATTTAGCACAGAGAATATGGAGTCTCTCCTACTTCCTTCCTTCCGGCTATCATGCTGATCCGGGTGATTTAATGCATTCTTAGGGCCAGATTCTCAGCGGCGCTACGACGGAGTATCTCAGATACCCCGTCGTATCGCCGTTTTTTTTGGCTCGTATCTATGCGAGTGATGCTTAGCATCACTTTGGCATAGATACGCTTCAACATCCGACAAGTGTAATACCATTACACTTGCGGATCGTAGTTGTAACGACAACTCCGGCCACTAGGTGGCCTTTACGTTTTTTTCTCATTTGCCTATGCAAATGAGGCTACTACGCCGATTCCTGATCGCTTTTACGCCGCCCCGTCGTCGCGTACGTAGTTTACAAACTCGTAAGGTTACCACTGCTTCTATGAGGAGTAACCTTACGAAGTCCCGTCGGATGCCGTCGGGTGCCGTCAGATGCCATGTTAAGTATGGTGTCGGGTCAGCGTCGGCTTTTTCCGTCGCTTACGTCGTTTTACTAACTCGTTCGCGAATAGGGCATTGCGTAGTGACGATCACGTCGTTTTGACGTCGGTTTCAACAACGCTTTCCGACGTGAGCTGGCGCGGGGGCGCGCTTAATTTAAATACAAGCCGCCCCATTTGAATTACGCGGGCTTACGGAAGAGGGTAACAATGGCTTTCAAATAAAAGTGTGTTCAATCAAGAAATAAATCATTCATGTTCTTTTGGCTATGGGTATGTTAATCTTTCTGTATATTAGCCTGGGTTCACACTGAAGGCGGGTTTCAGCTGAACTCCCACAATTTCAAACCGGCATTTCAGTACGACTTTTTTTTCCCTAAATAGCTTCCTTTACCTTAGTGCAGTCCTCCTTCACTTACCTCACCCCTCCATTTTGCTTTTAAATGTCCTTATTTCTTCTGAGAAATCCTCACTTCCTGTTCTTCTGTCTGTAACTCCACACCGTAATGCGAGGCTTTCTCCCTGGTGTGGAGTGTCGTGTTAGCCCCCTCCCTTGAACTACAGGAGAGTCAGGACGCTCTCTACATTGCAGATAGAGAAAGGAGCTGTGTGTTAGTGGGCGTCCTGACTCTCCTGTAGTCCAAGGGAGGGGGCGAGCACAACACTCCACACCAGGGAGAAAGCCTTGCATTACTGCGTGTAGTTACAGACAGAAGAACAGGAAGTGAGGATTTCTCAGAAGAAATAAGGACATTTAAAAACAAAATGGAAGGATGAGGTAAGTGAAGGAGGACTGCACTAAGGTAAAGGAAGCTATTTCAGAAAAAAACAATTGTACTTTTACAACTCCTTTAATCATCGAATTATGTGTGACTTATAATCCTGTTTTTTCTTAAACATAATATGTTGTCCTTTTCTAAGTAAATTTATACTTACAGTAAAATCTTGGTTTGAGAGTAACTTGGTTTGAGAGCGTTTTGCAAGACAAGCTACATTTTTTTTATAAATTCTGCCCTGATATACAAGCGATGTCTTGATATAAGAGTAGCGTCATGTCACAACTGAGTATAAAAAAGAAGAGAGGAGCCTCTAAGTGTAACAATATGGTTACATTTAATGAAGGTACAACATTTAACAACTTATTGCTACACTTAGAGGTGCCTCTCTTCTCTTTTACACCCTGTGAAAAAATGCTTTGATATACAAGTGCTTTGGATTACAAGCATGTTTCTGAAACAAATTATGCTTACAAACCAACATTTTACTGTAGCTTCTCTCATCTTTTGCCTTCGCCAAACCTTACAAAGCCAATAGGCTCTACTCCTTTAGTAAATCATCCCTTGTCTCTATATTTCCCAAGCTTATCCCCCAGACAGTCCTTCTGAAGACCCATGAATAGGTCAGCCTTGCGTTGACCTAAAATCTGACGTATAATCAAACTCACTACGTGTAGCGGTTTATTGAACGCCAACGTCTCTCATCCTCGTAAATTAACGTGTATCCACATTATTGGTAATTAGTCAGCGTTGTGAGGATTGTCAGCCCCAGCGAGGCCCCTGAATCACCGGCAGGACACCCCACATAAAATAGCTCAGATTTATTTCCGCCATGAACAATGACTGCAAGTGAGGGAAAGTAAAAAATGTTTGACACAAGATGCAGAAATAAAGATATAATGTTAACATAGGAAGACTAGGAAGACACCTGGATCAACAGGCATCACTATGGAAAGATAAAAAGGAAATACTTTGCACTAGACTAGTTCTGAAGGTTAGAGGAGCACTTCACACCACCAGGAGTGTATCTCTAGGCAAAACCCCCGTCAGGCCTTAATTAACTCCTTACAGATAGTTAAAAACTTAGCAACCCCTGTTTACAGTTGGTACATTTAGTTGGGCTTCTTTGTAGGCAGAGGAGCCAGAGTTAATTGGTTAGCTGGCAGAGCTCCAAGGGCCTCCCCCTGGCTTCTAGAACTGTTTGAGAGTTCTAGAACTTAGAGGACGGAGGGGCAGAGATAAATCCTAAATATTTAGGAAGTCTCCTCAAATCCCTGGGTAAGAGTGGCCCACAAGGTGGAGAGATGGCTCATAAATATTCTGGAGCCTGGGCATTTGGGAGCAGAGTCCAGGGTTGTGTCACCTGGAGGGGACCCCTATGCTGGGGGGCTTTGTCCCTGGGCAGAAGGAAGTAGTAAAAAGAGAGAGAGAGCACTGCAGAGGAAGCCTCCCAGTCCTTCGGCCTCAGCTAGGCTTAGCTGAGACACCCTGAGAGCCATTGGGATACATTGACTCAAGCAGCAGGAGGCCTGTTCAGCAATCACCAAATGAGCTACAGAATCTTGCCTTGGCAGTTTCAACAGAAGGAAAGCACCTTTGTTAAGTGTTAAGTGAAATCTTTTTTTTTTTTTAACAAGTGGATCTGATCAGTTTATTCTAGGGGAGGCCGTGTGATTTTTGATAGCAGAGACAGTATCTAGTCCTCCAGTTACATTCAACTACAGTTCTGGGCATCCCATATCTTCCCAGCCTCATCAGTTCATTCCCTAAAAACTAAACACTCTGGACTGGTTTTTGACTACTAAGTGAACGACTGAAAATTCATGTTGCCTGGCTGTGTTTGCAAAGGGGGACCCAAAAATCCAGCTGCCCTTATGGGGGCAGCGTTCAAAAAGATCACTGAAGTCACTGGTTACATATCTGAGAGGCAGAAATTGCTCATTGCTCCAGAAACCTCTAGAGCACAGGTGTCAAACACAAGGCCCGCGGGCCGAATCCAGCCCTCCAGGCCATTTTATGTGGCCCTCGTACCTCTCCTGCATCTGCAGGAGAGCTCCAGCCCTCCTCTGGTCCCCCTCCAGACCCTTACTTTCTGCTTTCAAGCAATACATCCAGTTTCTTCCCAGCAGCAGCATAAGGAAAGGGGGGTGCACTGTGATGTAAGGGAGGGTGGGGGACACAACTTCTGATGGTGGGGTGGCTCTTGACATCTAATGTAAAGGGGAGAGGATGCGCTTGACATCTAATCTTACAGATACAACCGGCTTTTTTGAAGGCAATTATAATGCTGATGTGGCCCACGATGAAATTGAGTTTGACAACTCTGCTCTAGAGGAACCCCAAGGTTTCATGAAACTCTGATTGAGAAAGGCCGATCTAGTAGTTAGAGGTCTGGAAGTTCTATTAGCAGTGAATATTTTTTTTTTTTTAAGATAGGGCAAGTTTGGAAAAAAATTAATATTCTGGTTGTTGTGTCTCATGATTGAGTAATCCGTTCTCTGCCAAATTATGAAGATGTCTACAATTAAAATGCAATCAACAAATGAGTGCAATTTATCACTCCTAAATATGTTTATGGATGTAGCAAATGGATACTGTGGAATGAGAAAATTGCAGTAAAAGAAGAACTCCATGACCCATTGCTGTACAGCCTTTGGTCTTCAGTAATCTGTAGGGGGAGCATTGATTTCTAAAGGGGGCGGTAATGGCGTTGATGACTAGCAGTCTCTTGTAATATGTCCCCAGTCTCTTATAGCAAGTCACTGTCTCTTATAGCATGTCTCCAACCACACCTATTGTGAGTCTGCAGTCTCTAACCATCTCCTCTAGTAAGTCTGCAGTCTCTAACCATCTCCTCTAGTAAGTCTGCAGTCTCTGATAGTCTTCTATAAATTACATATCATGATTCATGAGGGAAAGGGCCACACATAGTATGGTATGCTGTACTGCCTTTTATTGGGAATAATACCCCAACGCTCTGTACAGTAGAGGCCAACACTTCACAGCACAAAGGGCATTTTTCATGTGTTAGGCCCCGTACACACGACCAAGCTTCTCGGCAGAATCCAGCGAGAAGCTCGCTGGGAGACATATTCTGGCGAGAAGCTCGATCGTGTGTACACTTCCGACGAGCGTCCCGTCGGGAAGCTCGTTGAGCCAAAAAAGAGAGCACGCTCTCTTTTTCCTCGTTGTTCAATGAGGACTTTGGCTCGACAAGCTTTTTCGACCGCTCATCGAGAACCTCGTCGGGCGGAACGATGGGTTTAGCCCGACAAGGTTCTCGGACGTGTGTACGCGGCCTCAGAGTGTGATACCACCCACACCCTAGCACATTATAATGCATTGCGTCAAAAAAGGTGTGTTAATGCATAATTTGAAGAGGGCCTTGGGATTTGGTGCATTTTATAAGCAGGAAGCATTGCATTCTGTTTTACACACTGGAAATTATACAAATATTCTGGAAGCAGCTAGAGCATCAGTCACAGCAAAGAGGCCTCTAAGCAAGGTTACCACCCATCCCATATAATGCCAGGTTTCTATGTAAAGTTGTAAGTCTTATATTCTATCAATACAGGGTGCAATGTGTTCTGTGTTTTTGCGCAAAAATCCCAAATGGCACTGCACAGTGCCATGCCTTTCCATGGAGCCAGAATGCATGACATCATTCTTTGCTATTGTGCTGGCGGCCAGTTGCTTGCACCATAGAAATGCATGGTGATGATCCAGAGTCCTGGGTATTCAGGGCCACCCTCCAGGATGCAGGATAGGATGGAAGGACCAGTGTATCTGGAGTCTTCCTCCATTCAGACTAATTCAGGAGGTTAGAGGAGCACACCACCAACAGTGCATCTCTAGGCAAAACGTTGGATAAAACCCCTGTCAGGTCTTTATTGACTCCTTGTAGATAATTAAAAGGATCACTAGTGTCACTGGTTACTTATCTGAGAGGCAGAAATTGCTCATTGCTCCATGAACCCATAATAACCTTTGGAGGAACCCGAAGGCTGGCCCTACATTATGCTGATCCAGAGTTGGAGGTATCCAGGGCTTCCCCCCAGCATGCAGGAGAGGATGGAAAAACCTCTGTATCTGGAGTCTTTCTCCATCCAGACCTGCTCTGCCTCCCACTCTCAGCCTTGTGACCACACATTAAGAAGGGAACCAAAACACCTGAAATAAGTGACACTGCTTGGAGGGGGCTCCGGATGTGAACAGGGAACTCTAATGTGAAGGGGGGACTTTGATATAAAGGGGAGCTTAATGTGAAGGGAGGAGTCTAATATGAAGAATGGCTTGAATATAAAAGGGGGCTCTGGTGTAAAGGGGGACAGGATTGGCTTGTCAGGCTCCAATAAACTTCAACAAAATAGCGGCCGTCTGCACACATACACAACCGCCTGTTGCATGAGTGTGAATGATATGGGTGAAAGACAGCTCAACTGCTGTTCACCTATTCTGACATGTTATGTCCTTTTTGAAACCTACTCATAGAGGCCTTTTTTTAAGTTCTCTGTAGGTCGAGAACATGAGATAAAGCTATCTTTTACCCACTTCATACACACTCATGCAAAAGGGAGTCAATGTTAATGTGCAGACAGACGCCATTTTGTTGAAGTCTACTGGAGCTTGCACTATTCTATCCACATGCTGATTTGACTGATACAGTTTTGCTTAGTGCTATTTTTATTGTTTTGAGCTATCAGGAATAGGGTAACATCATCATTCAGTGCCGATATATGTGAACTTCAGTTCATTCAATACAGTTCAGTTGCCCCTCATACTCTTCCCCCTACTTCATACTCTGTCCCTGTGTCCTTTTTTTTAGAACATAGGTGGTGACTCTACCTCTAAACCAGGTAGTCTGCTCTGGTCAAGCTGATAGCAGCCATGTATTTCCACATTTGTAGTTGCATGTCCCCATTCTCAGCTTGCCTTTTTTTAGATGTTCTATTCTAGACCCCTCCAGCAAGGAAAAATTCTACTTAGTTCTCTTTGTTTATGAGGGGGCTGAACAGCTATGTTTGCCATACATAACCCTATCTGTGCTGTGCAGGTAGATCTTCATTATCAATTGTAACTAGATTTGAACACTGTCTGCCCTAACAATCGGTTAGAGGTTTAGAGGCTGGGCTTCTTGCATTGAATGTTAATGAGGACAAACTTGGGACAGACTCATTCTAAAAAAAAAAAAAAATTGCAGTCAGCCATGACACCTTGCCCTGAGAAACATCTAAAAAGATAACATTTTATTTTATTTTTTTAGGTATGCTTATGTGAATGCGTACACCTAGCAAACATAAAGTAGGGTTTTCTCAAATTTGATTGCAAAAGTAGAAATATGCCTTAAACACTTTAAATATAGTAGGAATATGCTTGAAAACATCATGAGACGCCCGGCCAAAGCAGTGCATTCTGGAAGTTGTAGTAAAGAAAACATTTGCCTGCTTTACAGAGGGGGTGAGGCGGAAATCAGTGGGATGTGATAAGAAAACACAGATCTGGCTATGTGTCAGCAGTGGGCGTATGGAGCCCTATAGAAACGTGACAATGACGCTGACAGCTCACACCTGGCACAAGCATATGCAAGTCACAGAGCGGGTGAATGAGCACAAACATCCTTCCAATTAAAGATGTCCCAGTGGATGTGTCTAATAGCTTGTTCACAGAGTGTAATGTAATCCCCATATTATTGTAAACCCAGTGGAAGATCCAATCTAAAATATTATTAATGTGAAATGTACGGGAGGGGGGGTGTCATTGTATCAGAAATAATTGGTTAGCATTCCAATACGCCGGCATAAAAAAGACAATGTGGACATTGCAGAGGTGGGTGTTAAAGTAGATGTAAATCCGATTACTAAAATCTCATATAAGCTTCGACATGTAAATGTTTAAAAAAAAAAAAAAAGAGCAAAACCTTTTATTTAAATATATTCTTCAATAGTCAAAATAGATAAAGTCCTTTTGTGTGCACCAAATGCATTTGAAAACCTAATTATTAAAGTAGCAGTGGCATCATCACTTGTTGTACATAGTCTGTGCAGAGAGTAGTACTGTGGGAGGGACTTAGCAGGCCCCACCCACTATAGGCTGCCTGCAGAGAACTACAGAAGGGGGCGGAGACAAGACCAGTCACCCTGCACAGGGAGAGCGAGCAGCAGTGGGCGGTCTTTATTACAGGAAGCTCCTGCACAGAGGGAAAGTCTCACACTGGATCTCTGCTCAGATCCTGCATGAGATTTAAACCACTTGACCTTTGGAAGGTTTTAACCCCTTTATGACCAGATCATTTTTTGCTATTCAGCACTGCGCTACTTTAAAGTGACTCTAAAAGCAAAATTATGTTTTTTTTTTTTTTTTATCTTAATACATTCTATGCATTAAGATTAAAGGCTTCTGTGTGCAGCAGCCCCCCCCCCCCCGCCTAATATCTCTATACAGTGATGCAGTGATGTGCGCGAGTGCCTTGGCCAAACAGGACTCTCCCTCTTGATTGGCTGAGACAAAGTAGCAGCACTATTGGCTCCAGCTGCAGTCAGTGAGCCAATCAAGAGAGAGAGGGAGCGGGACTATGCCCTGGCTCCGTGTCTGAATGGGCACACAGAGCAGCGACTCAGCTCTGGTGCTTGCTGTGGGGGCACTCAACAAGAGGGAGGGGCCAGGAGGGGACCCAAAAAGAGGAGGATCGGGGCTGCTCTGTGCAAAACCACCACACAGAGCAGGTAAGTATAACATGTTTGTTATTATAAAGAAAAACAAACAAGACTTTAGTATCATTCTAATTGGCAATTGCGTGTTCATGCAACATTGTATGCAAATTAGATTTATATCATATGATTTTTTCACACAAATAGAGCTTTCCTTTGGTGGTATTTGATCAACACTAGAGGGCCCTGCCCAGATTGTGGCAAAACCAGAGCAGAAGAACGGCCATAATGATGGAATTGAGCATGCTAGTTTAGATGGAAATCGTTTTTTTACATTTGCAAAGATCAGGACAAATAATCCGACCTGCTGAACACTGAACAATAGCTGGCTCCTATATCCTCCAACCCTTCCAATAGACCGGCTAAGTGCCGCAAGTAATTGAGAGGGTACCAGACATAGCTCGCTGTCCAATAACAGGGGGGCCCCCTTAGAACTATAGCCAAATAAAAATGCATTGAGATTTTGTATATCAGCCTTTTTTCACCAAAAGGATCAGAACAACATCTCCAATGGTTCTTCCAATAAGTAACCAATGACCTCAGTGATCTCTTTAACAATTTTCTAAGAATGAATTTAGGAGTACAAACTTTAATCTCTCTTGCAGATTGTTTAAAATCTGTATTTGTTAGGAACAACAGACACAGCCAACACGTTTCGGAAAAAGGAATACTGCTTCAGGGCTTGAAAAAGGATTTGTAATGCAATCAGGATGAAATAACATTGAAAGGGGGAATTCTTCCCACTGACCATCATGCTAATGAACTGTGAGCTGTAGATATAGTATTTATTAACGGGGGTTACCCTACACTGGAAAGTACTGAAGAATCCCAGACAACTAGATAGATAGATAGATAGATAGATAGATAGATAGATAGATAGATAGATAGATAGATAGATAGATAGATAGATAGATAGATAGGATAGATAAAAAAAGAGGGGAGAGAAAGAAAGAGAGAGAGTGTGTGAGAGAGAGAGAGAGAGAGAGAGGTGAGAGAGAGAAAGAGAACGATAGAGAGAGAAAAAGAGAGGAGAAAGAGAGAAAGAAAGAGAGAGACAGAGGGGAAAGGGAGAGCGATTGTGAAAGAGAGAGAGAAAGTGAAAGAGAGAGAGAGGGGGAGAGGGAGAGAGAGAAGGAGAAAGAGAGAGAGAGGGGGAGAGAGGGAGGGAGAGAGAGAGAGGGGGAGAGAGAGAGAAGTAGAAAGAGAGAGGGAGAGAGTAAGAGAGAGAGTGTGAGAGAGAGAGAGAGGGGAGAGAGAGAGAGAGGGGTGGAATAAAGAGAGAGGTAAGAGAGAGAAAGAGGAGAGAGAGAGAGAGAGAAGAGAGAGAGAGAAAAGAAAGAGAGGAGAGAAAAGAGAGAGAGAGAAAAGAAAGAGGAGAGAAAAGAGAGAGAGAGAGAAAAGAAAGAGAGGAGAGAAAAGAGAGAGAGAGAGAAAAGAAAGAGGAGAGAAAAGAGAAAGAGAGAGAGAGAAAGAAAGAAAGAAAGAAAGAAAGAAAGAAAGAAAGAAAGAAAGAAAGAAAGAAAGAAAGAAAGAAAGAAAGAAAGAAAGAAAGAAAGAAAGAAAGAAAAAAAGGGATAGGGATAGGTACATATAGAGTGAGGGAGATAGATAGATAGATAGATAGATAGATAGATAGATAGATAGATAGATAGATAGATAGATAGATAGATAGATAGATAGATAGATAGACAGATAGATATTGGATAGATAGATAGATAGATAGATAGATAGATAGATAGATAGATAGATAGATAGATAGATAGATAGATAGATAGATAGATAGATAGATAGATGAAGAAATGGATGGATAGATGAACAGATACTTGAGTGGATGGATGGATGGAGAGATGAATAGATACATGGATGGATAGATGGTTTGATACTTAAATGATTGGATGGATAGATGGATGGAGAGACTGAGAGATACATGAATGAAAGGGTGGATGGCTAGATGGATGTATGGATACATGGGTTGATGGACTAATGAATACATGAGTGGATGGATGGATGGAAAGATACATGGACGGACGGTTGGATAATTACATAAGTGGATAGATGTTTGGAGAAATAGATTGATACATGAATGATACACGAGTATCGATAGATAGATAGATAGATAGATAGATAGATAGATAGATAGATAGATAGATAGATAGATAGATAGACTTTACAATAACCTGAATTCTCTCATTGTCCACAAAATCCATGAGTGGTCAGGCAGTGAGCACCACATTCACTTATAGTCCAGAGGGTATGGAGTGGAAAGGTAGAGAAGTCTGGGTCAGGCAGTAAGTAAAGGAAACCTTCACATTTTAATATTATTATAGGAGAATAAATCGTTCAGTGGGTCACAAAGACTCTTTGTGACAATGGAAGAGGGTCCCAGCACCCAACCCACCTATATGTAGTAAAAACAAGCCCTAAAGCCCCAGAACTCCAGATTTCCTTTGCTACCACAAGGGGGCGCATCAGACAGAATGTGATGAGAAGAAAATACTTTACAGAACACATGTATTTATTAGTCCATTCACTCAATGTAAATTCAGTACAACCTTTCAACTCATTTGTCAGGTAAGTGCTCAACAATCATTGGGACGTACATTTCCACCAGACCGGCTCTTTACTGATAGTCACAGTTACACTAAAGTATTCAATTCCAGGAACTGCTTTTCCTTTATATTCCCAAGCTGTGGTTGCTGAATAATCAGCAGTGGATATTATGCATCTCCAATGATTTCTATTTACAGTTCAGAACTCTGCATTCGGTAAAGAGGTGAGAGCTCTGCTCTGGGCCTGGACAACACAAAAAACTATATGAAATGGTGTTTTCCATGCTAAATTTAACCTAAAATTACCAAACAAATGTGGACACAGACTGACTTGGCTAACAAGAGACATCTGATGAAGAAAGAGACTGATTTCTATGGGTGCACCTACATGTGTGCTCAGGTGTGCAAAACCTACAATGATCCAGTGCTCTAACCCCTTGTCCTGAATGAGGTCAGAGCGATCGTACCGATCATTTCTCCACATTACTCTCACCTAATTGGTTACATAAAGAATGTGAGTTCTGCCAATAAACAATCATCCCTTGTGACTCCCCCAAACGGAGAAAAGATGAAATCTGATGGCTTGCTTACCAAGCATTGCACATCATTACTGCTCCTTGTTATTAAATAATTCCAATAGTGTCATCTCATCAATATGGAAAACAGTTCCTGAGCTGCTGGAATCATACACAGCGGGGGGCCGACCCACATCATTCACTTTACAGAACAATCCCAGACTACCAAGTCTACACAGAGATAGATAGATAGATAGATAGATAGATAGATAGATAGATAGATAGATAGATAGATAGATAGATAGATAGATAGATAGATAGTCAGATAGATAATCAGATAGATAATCAGATAGATAGATAGATAATGAGATAGATAATTAGATAGATAGATAGATAGATAGATAGATAGATAGATAGATAGATAGATAGATACAGAGCTTTTTTTCTCAGAAAATAGGTACAGGAACTCAACCACGACCCGTTCAGATTTCACAAACAGTAGAAGGGTCTTAAAGGGGCATTAAATACCAGAATTGCATTACATACAGAGTGCAGAGTTCAGGGGGTTACAAAGCTGTCACTTATAAACACAGAAACCAGACTTCTGTGTTTACAAGTGATTGTAGTGAGCAGGCACCAAAGGGTCTGAGCCAAAGGTGGTGGAACTGAGTTCCCCCAAGTTCCCCCAGAAAAAAAGCCCTGGATAGATAGATAGATAGATAGATAGATAGATAGATAGATAGATAGATAGATAGATAGATAATAGATAGATAGATAGATAGATAGATAGATAGATAGATAGATAGATAGATAGATAGATAGATAGATAGATAGATAGATAGATAGATAGATAGATGGTGGGAAAGCTAGAAAGAGAGAGAAAGAAAGAGAAAATGAAAGAGAGAGAGGGGGAGGGAGAGAGAGTGAAATAGAGAGGGAGAGATAGAGAGTGTGATAGGAGGAGAAAGTGAAAAATAGTGACAGAGAGAATGAAAGAGCAATATATAGATAGATAGATAAAAGAGAGGAAGAGAGATACATAGATTGAGAGAGAGACAGAGTGAGGACTTAATCCTTTCACAGACTTATGTCCATTCCCCGTTATATTACCCCCTTCCCCTTTTCCTATACAAACTCAACTGCTTTGGCAATGCTAACATGTATTTGGTCCTGCCAATAAAGCTTATTTGAATTTGAGTGAAAGAGAGAGAGAGAGAGAGAGAGAGAGAGAGAGAGAGAGAGAGAGAGAGAGAGAGAGAGAAAGAAGGAACATTTGAAAAAGAAAGATAGATAGAAGAGGAGAGAGAGAGGGGAGAAAGAGAGAGAGAGAGAGAGAGAGAGAGAGAGAGGGGGAGAGAGGGGGAGAGAGAGGGAGAGAGAGAGAGAGAGAGGGGGGGAGAGAGGAGAAAGAGAGAGGAGAAAGAGAGAGGAGAAATAGAGATAGATAAAAGAGGAGAGAGAGAGGGGAGAAAAGAGAGAGAGAGAGAGAGAGAAGGAAAATTTGAAAAAGAAAGATAGATAGAAGAGGAGAGAGAGAGGGGAGAAAGAGAGAGAAAGAAAAAGAGAGAGAAAGAAAAAGAGAGAGAAAGAAAAAGAAAGAAAGAAAGAGAGAAAGAAAGAAAGAAAGAAAGAAAGAAAGAAAGAAAGAAAGAAAGAAAGAAAGAAAGAAAGAAAGAAAGAAAGAAAGAAAGAAAGAAAGAAAGAAAGAAAAAAAGAAAGTGTGCAAGAGAGAAAGAAGGATATTGAGAAAGAGAGAGAGAGAGAGAGAGAGAGAGTGAAAGAGGGGGAGAGAGAAAAAGAAAGAGAAGTGAGAGAGGGACACAGAGAGAGAGAGAGAAAGAGATAAATAGAGAAAACTAAAGAAAGAGAGAACTAGAGAGAGAAAAAGAGAGAAAGAGAGAGAAAGAGAGAGAGAGAGAGAGAAAGAGAGAGGGAGGGAGAGAGAGGGAGAGGGAGGGAGAGAGGGAGCGAGAAATAAAAAGAGAGAGAGAGAGAGAGAGATATGAGAAAGTGAAAAATAGTGAGAGAGAATGAAAGAGAAATAGATAGATAGATAGATAGATAGATAGATAGATAGATAGATAGATAGATAGATAGATAGATAGATAGATAAAAGAGAGGGAGCAAGATAAATAGAATGGAAGAGTGCTAGAGTGAAAGAGAGAGAGATAGAAGAACATGAAAAAGAGATAGATATAAATAGATTTAGAGAGTGATAGAATGAAAGAGAGAGAAAGAAGGAGAACATGAAAAACAGACAGAAAATGAAAGACAGAGAGAGAAAGGCAGATAAATAGAATGAGTGAAAGAGAGAGAGAATGATAGATAGATAGATAGATAGATAGATAGATAGATAGATAGATAGATAGATAGATAGATAGATCAAAACACTTACATTAAAATTGACAACAAATAATTGGCAAGGGATAGAATGTTTTTCAACAAATCAAACAGGAAAATAAATAGTAAAAACATAAGTGACTGTAAATTCCGTCATTGTAGTAATACACATATATATTTACTAACACACAAAGCACACATTTATACTATACAATATGTATACTATGCACATTAAAAAAAATACATATACATGTGTAGTTATTTTCATACACACCCCACATACTGTATATAGAGAGACATTGTATAAATATATCTAGAAGCAGCAGTGACTGGAATACTCGGAATGGTGCTGTGACTAGGCGGGTGGAAGGAGGACCCTGTACACTGTAATGTATGTATGGAGCCCCATAGACTCTCCATAGACTCTCCATAGACTATGGAGCTGTGACCCGGTACTCCCCTCCATCATAATATACAGGGCGCTCTCCTGTGCCCCATACAATGACACAAACTAACTCCTGGAATGATACATAGTAAAGTGTCAGTTGACATTCCTCTCCACTTTGAATATGCCACTTCCCATCTGTCAGTTAAAGAGGTGATGCAGCAGCAGCGGCGGCAGCATGGGGTCCCCAGGAAGATGGGGCTCCTTACCTTGATATGAAAGGCTGGTCCTTGTGTCCATCATCTATAGAACCCCCCCAGTAGAAGTGTCCCCATCCATCCGGCAATCCAGAGATCCACGCTACCAAGGTAACCACAGGAACATCCCCCGGCTCCGCTCCTCAGAACATTGGACTTAAAGGATGTGTTCCAATCTAAAATCCCAGAGCGGTGGACGGTGCCGGTGGGGGGTTCTCTGGAGCAGGCAGAACTTGTCCTGGGGAAAGCAGCACTTTCAAAGTTGCCATCACCTCTGTGAATGTGCACATGTAGAAGAAAAGGGAAAGCAGGGATTTACAGATGGGGGAGGCTGGAGTAGGGTGGTGGGGGAGGAGGAGAGGACGGGAGGAGGGGGATATGGAGGATAGTGCTGTGATGTGACATACATAAGGAATGAGCCAAGGAACAATACTGTCAAAGCAGGCAGGGCGGCCGCCTTCCACAACACACAAGTTTGGGAAAGCCAAGGCTGGGGGAATTCTTCCGGATTTCCAGGCAGGGTCTCCAGAAGATCGGAAGATTTTGTCCCTAGACAGGTTTCTGTTCACACTGGGGGAATTATTGCAGATTTTTAGGAATAGTCTCCAGGTTGGAAGATTTTGTCCCTGGAAATGTTCCTGTTCAGTTTGGGAGAATTATTCCAGATTAGCAGGGATAGTCTTCAGGCTGGAAATTTGTCCCTGGAAATGTTCCTGTTCAAATTGGGAGAATTATTCCAGATTTCCAGGGATAGTCTTCAGGCTGGAAGATTTGTCCCTGGAAATGTTCCTGTTCAGTTTGGGAGAATTCTTCCAGATTAGCAGGGATAGTCTTCAGGCTGGAAGATTTGTCCCTGGACATGTTCCTGTTCAAATTGGAAGAATTCTTCCAGATTTCCAGGGAAGATCTTCAGGTTGGAGGATTTGTCCTTGGATACATTGCTGTTTAAACTTGGAGACATTTTCCAGGTTTTCAGGCATAGTTTTTAGGTTGGAAGATTTTGTCCCTGGAAATATTTCTGTTCAAATTAGGAGAATTCTTCCAGATTTCCAGGGATGGTCTCCAGATTAGAAGATGTGTCCCTGTCCAGTTTGGAAGAATTCTTCCAGATTTCCAGGGATAGTCTTCAGGCTGGAAGATTTGTCCCTGAAAATGTTCCTGTTCCAATTGGGAGAATTCTTCAAGATTTCCAGGGATAGTCTTCAGGCTGGAAGATTTGTCCCTGGAAATGTTCCTGTTCAGTTTGGGAGAATTATTCCAGATTAGCAGGGATAGTCTTCAGGCTGGAAGATTTGTCCCTGGAAATGTTCCTGTTCAAATTGGGAGAATTCTTCCAGATTTCCAGGGATAGTCTTCAGGCTGGAAGATTTGTCCCTGGAAATGTTCCTGTTCAGTTTGGGAGAATTATTCCAGATTAGCAGGGATAGTCTTCAGGCTGGAAGATTTGTCCCTGGAAATGTTCCTGTTCAGTTTGGGAGAATTATTCCAGATTAGCAGGGATAGTCTTCAGGCTGGAAGATTTGTCCCTGGAAATGTTCCTGTTCAAATTGGGAGAATTCTTCCAGATTTCCAGGGATAGTCTTCAGGCTGGAAGATTTGTCCCTGGAAATGTTCCTTTTCAGTTTGGGAGAATTCTTCCAGATTAGCAGGGATAGTCTTCAGGCTGGAAGATTTGTCCCTGGACATGTTCCTGTTCAAATTGGAAGAATTCTTCCAGATTTCCAGGGAAGATCTTCAGGTTGGAGGATTTGTCCTTGGATACATTGCTGTTTAAACTTGGAGACATTTTCCAGGTTTTCAGGCATAGTTTTTAGGTTGGAAGATTTTGTCCCTGGAAATATTTCTGTTCAAATTAGGAGAATTCTTCCAGATTTCCAGGGATAGTCTTCAGGCTGGAAGATTTGTCCCTGGAAATGTTCCTGTTCAGTTTGGGAGAATTCTTCCAGATTAGCAGGGATAGTCTTCAGGCTGGAAGATTTGTCCCTGGAAATGTTCCTGTTCAGTTTGGGAGAATTATTCCAGATTAGCAGGGATAGTCTTCAGGCTGGAAGATTTGTCCCTGGACATGTTCCTGTTCAAATTGGAAGAATTCTTCCAGATTTCCAGGGAAGGTCTTCAGGTTGTAGGATTTGTCCTTGGATACATTGCTGTTTAAACTTGGAGACATTTTCCAGGTTTTCAGGCATAGTTTTTAGGTTGGAAGATTTTGTCCCTGGAAATATTTCTGGTCAAATTGGGAGAATTCTTCCAGATTTCCAGGGATGGTCTTCAGATGAAAAGGTTTGTCCCTGGAAATGTTCCTGTTCAGTTTGGGAGAATTCTTCCAGATTAGCAGAGATAGTCTTCAGGCTGGAAGATTTTGTCCCTGGATATGTTCCTGTTCAAATTGGGAGAATTCTTCCAGATTTCCAGGGATAGTCTTCAGGCTGGAAGATTTGTCCCTGGAAATGTTCCTGTTCAGTTTGGGAGAATTCTTCCAGATTAGCAGGGATAGTCTTCAGGCTGGAAGATTTTGTCCCTGGATATGTTCCTGTTCAAATTGGGAGAATTCTTCCAGATTTCCAGGGAAGGTCTTCAGGTTGGAGGATTTGTCCTTGGATACATTGCTGTTTAAACTTGGAGACATTTTCCAGGTTTTCAGGCATAGTTTTTAGGTTGGAAGATTTTGTCCCTGGAAATATTTCTGTTCAAATTGGGAGAATTCTTCCAGATTTCCAGGGATAGTCTTCAGGCTGGAAGATTTGTCCCTGGAAATGTTCCTGTTCAGTTTGGGAGAATTCTTCCAGATTAGTAGATAGTCTTCAGGCTGGAAGATTTTGTCCCTGGACATGTTCCTGTTCAAATTGGAAGAATTCTTCTGGATTTCCAGGGGTAGTCTCAGAGCTCGAAGATTTGCCCTTGAAAATGTTCCTGTTCAAATTGGAAGAATTCTTCCAGATTTCCAGGGAAGATCTTCAGGTTGGAGGATTTGTCCTTGGATACATTGCTGTAGCTTGTTATGAAGTACTTACCTGAGATCAAAGCCCCCGTAGCGGCCCTCATTCGCCTCCTCCGATGCCGCCATGATACCTTAGTGACTTCCGGGTGTCGCTGCGACTGGCCGGAGCAGCAGAGACATTTTCAAGGTTTTTGGGCATAGTTTTCGGGTTGAAAGATTTGTCCCTGAACAAGTTCCTGTTCAAATTCGCAGAATTCTTCCAGAATTCCAGGAATGGTCTCCAGATTAGAAGGTTTGTCCCTGGAAATGTTCCTGTTCAGTTTGGGAGAATTCTTCCAGATTAACAGAGATAGTCTTCAGGCTGGAAGATTTTGTCCCTGTACATGCCTCTGTTTAAATTGGGAGAATTCTTCCAGATTTCCAGGGAAGGTCTTCAGGTTGAAAGATTTGTCCTTGGGCACATTCCTGTTTAAACTAGGAGAACATTTTCAGTTTTTTTTGGGCATAGTTTTTCGGTTGAAAGATTTGTCCCTGAACATGTTCCTGTTAAAATTGGAAGAATTCTTCCAGATTTCCAGGGAAGGTCTTCAGGTTGGAGGATTTGTCCTTGGATACATTGCTGTTTAAACTTGGAGACATTTTCCAGGTTTTCAGGCACATTTTTTAGGTTGGAAGAATTTGTCCCTTGAAATATTTCTGTTCAAATTGGGAGAATTCTTCCAGATTTCCAGGGATGGTCTCCAGATTAGAAGATGTGTCCCTGTCCAGTTTGGAAGAATTCTTCCAGATTTCCAGGGATAGTCTTCAGGCTGGAAGATTTGTTCCCTGGACATGTTCCAGTACAAATTGGAAGAATTCTTCTGGAATTCCAGGGAAGATCTTCAGGTTGGAGGATTTGTCCTTGGATATATTGCTGTTTAAACTTGGAGACATTTTCCAAGTTTTCAGGCATAGTTTTCGGGTTGAAAAGTTTGTCCCTGAACATGTTCCTGTTCAAATTGGGAGAAGTCTTCCAGATTTCCAGGGACAGTCTCCAGGTTGGAAGATTGTGTCCCTGGACGTGTTCCTGTTCTAACTGGACTTATTATCTCATCATATCTCAGCTTAAAGCAGAAACTCCAACTAGGACACATCTAGTTTGCCAAAGCACTGTACACTGTAATCGATTGTCAAACTCCACAGTACTTGCCGTATATACTCGAGTATAAGGCAACCCAAATATAAGCCGAGGCACCTAATTTTACCACAAAAAAATGGGAAAACATATTGACTCGAGTATAAGCCTAGGGTGGGAAATGCAGCAGCTACTGTAAGTAGAAAAGAGGGTCAATGCCCATTTGCAGTCTCACTGTGCCCATCTGCAGCCTCACTGTGCCCATCTGCAGCCTCACTTTGCCCATCTGCAGCCTCACTTTGCCCATCTGCAGCCTCCCATCTGTAGCCTCACTGTGCCCATCTGCAGCCTCACTGTGCCCATCTGCAGCCTCATGTACCTGATCTCTCGCTGTGTCCGCTTAACTGCAGTCGATGGCCAAAGCAAGGCCCCGCCTCCTCCTCCTCGTCATCCGTGATAGACGGAAGACTGATTTAGTTTCCTAGCAGTGAGTCAGTGTTTAGTGTTCCGTCTATCTCAGACAAGGAAGGCCGTCGACTGACTGCATGGCACAGCGGAAGACTCGAGTATAAGCCGAGGGGAGGGCATAAAAAATGTGCTGAAAAAGTCGGCTTATACTCGAGTACATACGGTACCTCTCCGTATCGTGGGCGCATAGTTATGCTGGACGCATTCGGCGTACCCATGTTAAATATGCAAGTGAGGGAGATACGCCGATTCACAAACGCCCGGCGCATGTTTTAAGCGATACGCATAAGGGTTACGTCCGGCGTAAAGTTATTCCCCATAAAGGAGGCGAAACCCATTAAAAAGGGACCAGCTGGCGTATTTTACGTCGTTTACGTAGTACGTGATTAGGGCTGTGTGTAGATGTGAGCTGAGCTTCATACACATAGATGTGAGCTGAGTATCATACACTCACCGGCCACTGTATTATGTACACCTGTTTAATTGCTTGGTAACACAACTTGCTAATCAGCCAATCACATGGCAGCAACTTAATGACTTTCAGCATCTAGATGTCGTGAAGACAACTTGCTGAAGTTCAAGCCAAGTATCAGAATGGAGAAGAAAGAGGATTTAAGTGATTTGGTTGTCAGACGGGCTGGTTTGAGTATTTAAACTGCTTATCTACTGTGATTTTCACACACAACCATCTCTCGGGTTTACAGAGATTGGTCCGAAAAAGAGAAAATATCCAGTAAATGGCAGTTGTGTGGAGGAAAATGTCTTGTTGATGTCAGAGGAGAATAGGCAGATTTAAGATGATAGAAGCAGAGGCGGATCTAGGCTACTACAAGCTACTACTACTACTACAAGCTTATATATCCATATATATATATATATATATATATATATATATATATATATATATATATATATACATATACATAGGCTGGGATTCACATACATCGGCGCACATTTATGCCGCCGTAGCGTATCTCTTTTCCGCTACGCCGGCGCAGTGCGGAGAGGGAAGCATGGAATTCACAAAGCAAATGCTCCCAACATTGCGCCGGCTTAGCGTATAGTCGTAGGCGTAAGTCAGCGTAAGACAAAGTAGGTGGAAGTGGGCGTGATCCATTCAAATGAAGCGTGACCCCATGCAAATTATGGGCTGAGCTTCAGACAAGTACTTAAAACGAACTGCGCATGCGTCGTGCCTTGGACGTATCCCCAGTGCACATGCTCACAATCACGTCGAAACAACTGCCTAAGATACGTCGAATCACTGCCTACGACGTGAATGTAACCTACGCCCAGCCCTATTCACGTACAACATAAACTACGTAAAATATGACGGCGTTCGTTCCCTGGTCCATACCTTTGCATGTGTTGCGCCTCCAATATGGGGAATAACTTTACGCTGGACGTACGACTTACGCAAACCGCGTATATTATGCACTGGGCGCAAGTACGTTCGTGAATCACCATATTTGACTCATGTGCATATTTAAATCAAAAATCAATGGGAGCGCCAGATGCGTCCAGCATAAATATGCGCCCACTATACGCCGGCGTAGGATAGTTACATCGGGAGGCTGAAGCCTATTTTTCGACGTATCTTGGTTTGTGGGTACGGCGCATAGATACGACGGCGCACATTTGTACTTACGTTGGCGTAAGTGCTTTGTGAATCCGGGCCATAGAATGTATCTAATGAGTGTATACTCGGCGAGTTCATTAGTGCTGGTTGAGAATATTCCTGAACCCCGCGATTCTGTAGGCGACTGTACATCAAATTTACTGCAAATTTACTAAAATAGCAAACTAAGGTAATATGTGTCATTTTCACAGGAAGGAGGTGCTGTGTTATTAGCTGGAAATAAAAATAGGAACAGTAATTATGGGAAACGCACTGGATCACCGACACATCATAGAGATGAATGTTCAGTCATTAGTGCTGCTTAGTCTCTGCTTTGCCACCTGCCAATCAATGGGCTTCTCCCTCTGTCCAGGGCTCTGATGGGTCCCCCAACAAGAATCATAAAGGGGCCCCTATGCTGGAAATGTGTGGTAGTATTATAGCACCATAAAAACCCATAAAAACAGCAACACAGTATATAGTGTGTGTGTACATACATATTATATATATATATATATATATATATATGTAGGTAGATAGATAGATAGATAGATAGATAGATAGATAGATAGATAGATAGATAGATAGATAGATAGATAGATAGATAGATAGATAGATAGATAAAACATTTATTATTAGTAAAATATATATATATATATATATAATTTAATATTATTAATATAATATATATACATATATTTATATAAATATATATATATATATAAACATATATAAATAATAATTATATATAATGTATTATTAATATATATATATATATATATATATATATATATATATATATATATATATATATATATATATATATATATATATATATATATATATTAGGGCTGTTACTGATCAGAATTTTGGTGTTCGATTAATCGTTTTTTTTTTTTTTTATTGATTAATCGACTAATTTCGATTAATTATAATGCACATACAGATACTTTTAGCTGATCTCCTTGCAGGCTGATTCCCAGTGCAGCTACAAACAACTGGAAAATGGATAGCAGGATACAAAAAACACACAAAGGCAGCGCTCGATCGGAATAGCATTAAAACTTTTATAGTCTTCAAGTAGGTAACAAAATAAATATTGCACTGGAGATAAAATCGATGTAGCTACATAAACTATAAAAATGGTGCGAGTAATACCAAACGGTACCAAAAGCAGTCATGTAGCTAAGTATTATACTGGTATAAAAATGTGTACAACGATGCCACTGCTGAATCCAGATGAGGAGAGGTTAACATCAGTCCGTCGGCATGTAGATGTCCCATGAAGGGAACTATCACAACCCCCAGTGGATGGCTGTAAAATCCCATGTTGATAGAGGGAAGTGTAACAGCCCTTGCGTGTGGCAGATAATAAGGTCCCGCCGGCATGCAGATATGAAGACACAGCAAAGGAGCCCTTCAGATGGACACGGCAAGCCCCGCCGGTGTCCGTGACATCACCGGATCTCCGATGGAACTCCCTGAAGGCCCAGAAGCCGGCGGAGAGGTGAGTACCAATCAAAAGAATTTTAATCGATCAAAAAGATTTTGATCGATCAAAAAAATTAAAGATTAATCGATCAATTAAAAGTTAATTTGCACAGCCCTAATATATATATATATATATATATATATATATATATATATATATATATATAGAGAGAGAGAGAGATACAAATATATATATATATATCTATATATATATAGATATATATATATATATATTAATAATAATTATTATTTAATAATATATGTATATATATATGTATATATAGATAGATATATATATATAATTATATTATCTATTATATAGATATATATATACATACAAACAAAATATTATATATTATAAGATCTCTCTCTCTCTCTCTCTCTCTCTCTCTCTCTATATATATATATATATAGTGTATATGTGTATAAACCCCAGATGTAGTGTTATTGCCTCCTTGCATCTGATTGATTGCTTGCAATAATCAATCGGAAGCCAGCGTGCGACGGCTGCCTGTCGTTTACACCATATATTAACCTCATGTAGACGCCATTGTTGATGAATGCCGTCCTTTGCATTCGAATGCAGTGCTGCTCAAACACAAAAACAAAGCAAAGGCTCCATTTGACCTGCTTTTCATTCAATACCAACTGATCTCAATAGGACTTGCTGAGCCCACAGAATCACAAAGCAGGACAAATGCAGAGCATAAACATCATCTACATTATGACATTAAAGTGGCAAAATTAAATTGGAATCTTCAGATTTGTGCTTCAGGTGCACAATAAATACAGAAAAACAGCCATATAAATGAACCCTTAAGAGGGTGTGGAGCAGGGACGTGCGGTGAGGTCAGTGGCTGGTATCAGAGCCAAATACACACAGGATACATAAGCCGCGATCGTTAGAGCGAGAGCAATAATTCTAGCACTAGACTTCCTCTGTAACTCTAAACATGTAACCTATAAAAAAAATGAAATGTTGCCCATGGAGATTTTTAAGTACTGAAGTTTGGCGCCATTCTACAAGTGTGTGTAATTTTAAAGCGCCACATGTTAGTTATCTATTAACTTGGCATAACATCATTTTTCACATTATCCAAAAAAAGTAAAAAAATAGAGTTACCGTTTGTTGTTTTTATTATATATATATATATATGTTAATAACTGTTTTTTCCCCCCAAAAAGACGCATTTAAAAATTGCTGCGCAAATACCATTTACATAAAAAGTTGCAACAACCACCATTTTATTCCCTAGGGTCTCTGCTAAAACATTATATATAATGTTTGGTGGTTCTGAGTAATTTTCTAGCAAGAAAAAATATGATTATTACAAGTAGGAGAGAAGTGTGGAAATTGGCCTGGGTGGCAAGGGGTTAATTACCATAAGTAATATACAAATAATTATTATATATTGTTTTTAAGGTCATTTCCTATATTTTCAAAAATCTGCACTCAAGCAGGTGGCTTAGCAGAGAAATTACTGAAGTTTGTAGTTATACCTTCCAACCAGAAATGTCACACTAAATAGATAAATAATAAATTATTATCCTATTACATATAGCATAATAATGTATGTTTTAGCTTGATTATAAAAGTACCTTTTTAACAGCAACAGATTCTCATTCTCCCTGTGAACGTGGGAGAAAAACATGGGATTGTGGGTAAATCTTAGGCCCCTTTCACACTTGTGCGACTTGTCATGCGACTTCGGGACTGCAAAGTCGCATGACAAGTCGTACCACGTGATTTCCAATGAGTACCATTCATGTCTGTGCGACTTTAAGAAAAATGATTTCGCTGCTGCCAGGGCTTCTATATACTCCTACCTACACTTTCACACACCATCAGATAAAAGAAAACACTTTAAAAGATGTATTCAGTCTGTCACGCTCCTTTATAATATTGATGATTTATTTTCCTGCTGCATTGTGGAAGCTCAGCCCTACAGGTATCCATGGATTACATGTGTGCAGAAGGTGCAGATGCATTGTCGGAATTCCTACACAGGCTGGTGGGATTGGAAGAGCTTTACGAGTGTGCACAAGGCCGGCACATGTCCAGAAACAACAGTTGGAAATATCTGACCAACAGCTGAAACTCCAACCAACCCCACCAACGAAAAGGGAGAGCAACACTCAAGCGTAGACATTGACACCGATGCAGGGACGGCACAAAATACACTACAAATTCATATCAAATCTTCTACCATCTTCTACTAAAATACATATCTTCTGCTAAAATCTGCATCTTAATTCAAATGATGCCTTTACCAAGGAAGAGTGAAAATAGTTTTTGGTATCTATATGTAGCACCCCCTTACTTTCAGTATGGGAACTACGCTAAAGTTAGTTGGAATGGGAGAGCTACATTGCTCCCGTTCGTGATTTATTTAACCACTTAAGCCCCAGACCAATATGCTGCTAAATGCCCAGAGGCGTTTTTACAATTCGGCACTGCGTCGCTTTAACAGACAATTGCGCGGTTGTGCGACGTGGCTCCCAAACAAAATGATTGCCTCTGCGATTTAAATTTTTTGCGCTATAAACAAAAATAGAGCGACATTTTTGAAAAAAATATCAATATTTTTTACTTTTTGTTATAAGAAAAATCGAATAAACTAAATATTAGTCAAACATTTAGGTCAAAATGTGTTCAGCAACATGTCTTTAGTAAAAAAAAAAATTGCAATAAAAAGAAATTAGCTACCTAGCGGGAACAGTGACACTAATATAGCGATCAGAAAAACGATCGCTTAGTGATGCTGGCAATAGGGGGTGAAAGGGTTAACAAGGGCAGTGGTCAAGGGGTTAAACCTTTATTAGGGGGAATACGGGGCTACCCTGGACCTAACACTAACTGCCTGTCACACTAACTGTCACACTGACACTAAATGCAGTGATCAGTAAATATATGATCACTGCAATCAGTGACAGTGTGACAGGGGGGTGGGGGGTATATCGGAAGGGGTTAAATGTGCCTATGTGTGTGGTGTCAGTGTGCTGTTGGTGCGACCTACTGTGATGTCTTCTCTCCTCTCGGCGGATTGAAAATACAGCCGAGAGGAGAGCTTACATCACTTCCTCTGCCAGTGTTTACATTATACAGGCAGAGGAAGTGACAAGGCGGAGGCTCAGGGGATTGGCTGGGAGGGATCACGAGGGGGCGGACCGAAACCAACAGCCGTCCCCTCGTCCCGGATCGCTCCCGGAGGTAAGCCGCCCGCCGCACGGACCCCCGACCTGCAAGAAGGCAGGGACGTACATGTACGCCCATCTGCCTGTACGTGCCATTCTGTGGATGTACATAGTCGTGCGGCGGGCGTTAAGCGGTTAAATTGTGACATCTGTGGTTCCAGAAAGGTCTCCTGGACCAATCTGCATTCTAGGGATTTGGTATCATCTCTGGCCAGCAGTTGGCGCCAGCAGGGTTTCTGGCAGAGCAAGTCTTCCCCAGCCGCCAATTAGAGGAGTTCCTCCCTCGCAGGGCATGCTGGGGAGGAGTATACAGGCATACCCCACTTTTAAGTACACAATGGGGTTTATTTACTAAAGCTGGAAAGCGCAAAATCAGGCTCACTTATGCATAAAAACCCATGTCTTTTCAGGTTATATTGCCAAAGCTTAATTGGTCAAGCTGGGGTTAGAAGCTCATTGGTTTCTATGCAGAAGTGAGCCTGATTTTGCACTTTTCAGCTTTAGTAAATAAACCCCATTGTGTACTTAAAAGTGGGGTATGCCTGTATCTGTGACAGGTGACATGTGTTCTAAAATCTTCAACAAAGTAGTGAGCGGAGGTCCAGACATTCAATAAAGTTTTCCAAGGCTTTATTTCCAGGCCAACATCAACTTCAGTTAGGAAGGGAAAGGTTGATGAGAGTAAAGAGGTGAACTTGCAGTGTCAGGCCTGGATATGGATGGGCAATCCAGCCCTTAGTAACAACGATCTGTAATGGTCCCGGTGCTGGGTGCGGCATCCACCTTCAGGGTGTGCGCACCTATGAGCCCCGTCGGCGTGGCCCTCCTGGCCAAGCTTGCAGGCTTCACCGAGCCTCAATGGGAGGCGAAAGAGGACCCCAGTGATTCATTTGGTTCCAGGTTCCATTGAAATGGATCTCAGGCTGAGTGCCGCACTAATCGGGGATCTGGTGACCGGGATGTTACAGGTACGCATTACTGTCTCCCGGTGACCTGGGCTAGAGTCCATTGGAAGGATTCGCCCCTATTCATCCACTACAGATCGTTGTTACTAAGGGCTGGATTGCCCATCTACATCCAGGCCTGACACTGCAAGTTCACCCCTTTACTCTCATCAACCTTTTTCTTCCTAACTGAAGTTGATGTTGGCCGTGTTGGCCTGGAAATAAAGCCTTGGAAAGCTTTATTGAATGTCTGGACCTCCGCTCACTACTTTGTTTCCTGCATCACACCCCTAGACAACGATAGAGTCATGTAATGTGCCGATCCCAACAATCAATCAGCGGCTCCTCCGGGGGTAGTGCTACATAAAGCCTCAAACACACGATCGGATTTCCAACTGAGAAATCCATGGAATTTTGTGCAAAGGACGTTGGCTGTGAACTTGGTACAGTACGCATACAGATGGCAGAAATTTTTCAGCCAACATACACAAAACGATGTGGTTTTTCAGCTCTTTAGCGCCACTCTTTGAGCAACTTCTGCTAATGTTGTCTTATTTTTAACATTGGTTCAGAGCATGCGTGTTTGTACTTGTGTACACACGATCGGATAATTTGACGGCACACATTTGTTGTTGGAAAATTTGAGAGCATGGCTATTCAACATCTGTTGTCGGAAATTCCGACAACAATTGTCTGATGGAGCGTACAAACAGTCGGATTATCCGACAAAACCTCGCCATCACACATTTGTTGCCGGAAAATCTGATCGTGTGTATGAGGCTTAAAGGGGTTGTAAAGGTAAAAAAAAAAAAAAATC
The DNA here is from genome assembly GCA_029574335.1 of Rana kukunoris. Lineage (NCBI taxonomy): Eukaryota > Metazoa > Chordata > Amphibia > Anura > Ranidae > Rana > Rana kukunoris. Next base: position 43,588,827 of record CM056050.1, on the reverse strand, counting down.
CCTAAATAGCTTCCTTTACCTTGCAGTCCTTCACTTACCTCATTCTTCCATTTTGCTTTTAAATGTCCTTGTTTCTTCTGAGAAATCCTCACTTCCTGTTCTTCTGTCTGTAACTCCACACAGTAATACAAGGCTTTCTTCCTGGTGTGGAGAAAGCCTCTTAAGGGGGAGGGGGCGAGCAGAAGTGTCAGGACGCCCACTAACACATACCTCCTTTCTCTATCTACAAAGTAGATAGTGTCCTGACCCTCCTGCTCGCCCCCTCCCCCCTCAAGAGGCTTTCTCCACACCAGGGAGAAAGTGTCGCATTACTGTGTGGAGTTACAGACAGAAGAACAGGAAGTGAGGATTTCTCAGAAGAAATAAGGACATTTAAAAGCAAAATGGAAGGATGAGGTAAGTGAAGGAGGACTGCACTAAGGTAAAGGAAGCTATTTAGGGACATACATGTTTCCTTTACAACCCCTTTAAGACTAGCCACACACATACACGTACATGTGGGAAATCGAATAGCTTCCCGAGGAAAAGATGATCCACACTCCAGTCGTTGCTCTTAATTTTTTTCAGTATTTATTAAAAAGCCACAGTGGACAAACGCAAAAAGAAATGGTTGACGCATTTCAGCCTATAAGGCCTTAGTCATAGCCCTCTAATAGCTTCCTCCAGCTACACTAAACCGCATGGATGGACACATCTTCCCTGTCTGTGCCGCTAATAATTTTCTGCCTGGCTTCTTCAACAAAAGTAAAAAAAAAAAAAATTCTGAGCTGGGTGGTGCCGGCAGGGCCATGTGCAGGTCGAGACTCTGCTTATTCAGAAATTCAAGCCATGTATGTCAATAAACCCACATCATAAAAAACTATCAATAAATGGTGGTGATATATGCTGTTCATACTCACTCAGTCAGTCAATATGAGATTATTGTTCTGTATTCTACAAAAAAAAAAAATATATATTCTGTATTCTGCAAAAAACCTGGTTGATCCTACTGCTTTCCGTCTCCCCCTCCTGTCCATGTCCCCACTGCAGATGAGTGTTTTGCAAAAATTTGGCAGCTGTTGCACTTGCTCAGTTTTCAGTGTATTTCTACCCTGAACATGTCCTCCTTATCACATCTGAGCAGCCTATAGAGTCACCAAAAAAGTAGTATAAAAGTAGTATACCGCTCCGGGTGATTCACCGCCACTGCACACAGAGAGAGTGCCGTCCCTGCATGTAACAAAGACTATAGAGTCACACATGTCAGCATATACACAGTGGTAAATGAGAGCCTCCTCCATGCTCACTAACCAGCTAACCACAATGGGGGCGGGATATTACATCTTGATTGATGGAGACTTCATCTCCCTGGTATTCCAAGACACAGGCTGGAGGGTTGTGACACATTCTGTGACTGGCAGAAATCCGACCACACCATGTTATTGCCAAAATATAATAAAGATTTGATTTCAAATAAATATATGTATGACAACCTAAAATAGTTTATTGATATGACTTATTTATTTTTATTGTTATTCTGTTATTGTTTATTTTGAACATGTGATCAGCAGCAGAGGACTAGAAGCTCCTCCTGCTTATGTTTCCCTGCAGACAGGCTGGGAGAGAGCTGCGTCATGTGAAAGTTGTATATCGATTAGGAAAACAGTACTTAGATTTTTTTTTATCAAAATAATTACAGTGGCCATCATCCACAGACAGAAATAAAAGGGAAAATGTAAATCAAAGTGTGTGTTTAGTATCACTTTAAGGCCAGGGCTGAGTGGATGTTTAAATAGTTGGTGTTAGCAATTCAGAATCAGTTTCTTAAATCAATCTCCCAAAGCAGGTACCAAGAAACATTTACCTTAGGCCCTTTTCACACTGGGCGTTATTCGAGCGTTTTTCGAGCGTTATTACAGCGTTATTCGAGCAAAGCCTTATCTGCAATCCCAATGTGTTGGTAAAGCACCGATAAGTCCCTAAAGTTATAGGGCGTTTTTGCAGTGCCTCGGTGTGAAAGGGTAAGACGTTTTTACAGCGTTTTTCAATTCATTTCAATGGACAGGGGTGTTTTTGGAGCGTTTTTTTCAGCGCTCAAAAGCTGCTCCAAAGATGCTGCTTGCAGAACTCAGAAGTGTGAAAAGGTCCATTGAGATGCATGGAGAGTGTTTTATGAGCGTTTTAAGAGCACTATTTTTAATGCTAAAATGCTGTAAAAACGCTTCATTGTGAAAGGGGTCTAATGTGCACAGGCTGCATTAAAGGAGTTGTAAAGGAAAAAAATTGTTTGCCTAAAATTAATGTCTGCAAGGTAGACAGACAGAATAGTGTAATGATTCTGTTAAAAAACGAGTAAATACCCATTAAATTCCTTCATCTACTGTATATCAACTACGGCGTTCTAGTTTTTGTTCTCTCATTCACTTCCTGGTTTGCGGAGCTTGTTCATGTAAGAACTACATTTCCCAGTATGCACTGCGGCACTCCCAGTAATTCACACCTCCTTGAAGTCTCTTACACGTAGAGAACGACCTGCCGCATAGATGTAGTTCCTAGGAGGGGGCGAGCACGTCACTGACCACCGCAGTAAAGCCTCCCTTCACAGTGGTGAGTAACAATCAGACAAGTAGGAAATGAACAGAACAGAGAAGAAATAGAGCAACTTCTGAGCAAAAACAAACAATGAGGAAGTGAAAAGAGGAATGTCTGCAGGTAAATAATGCTTATTATGAAAAAAATATGCCCACTTTGACACTAAAATGAATACATAAAGCAACCTTTTCATCTCATAGAATCCCTTGAAACAATTCTAGGAACCCATGCAATTCATTGGGGTCAGTAGTAAACATGCCCCATACATAAGGGTGCATTTAGACCTGAGTGTTTTGTAGCTTGAAGCATGAAGCTGCAAAACGCTAGAGGGGAAAAAATCCATTATGCCGCGTACACACGGTCGTTTTTTGCGATGAAAAAAAAACGACGTTTTTTAAAACGTCATTTAAATTGATCGTGTGTGGGCAAAACGTCCAACATGCTTGAATTTTTTGTGTCGTTTTTCAAAACGTCGTTTTTTGTTTCACAAAAAGTCACCGTGTGTAGCAAAAACGTTGTTCAAAACGACGTTTTTCAACCCGCGCATGCCCAGAAGCTAGTTATGAAGCGAGCTTCAATGGAAAAGAGTGGTGAACGTAACCTTGCTTTTTGTGAAAAAACGATGGTGTGTATGCAAAATTGTCTTTGAAAAGTGACGTTTCAAAAACGTCGTTTTTTACTTCACAGAAAACGTCGGTTTTTTTCATCGCAAAAAACGACCGTGTGTACGCGGCATGATTCTCAAAGGAGATGGTTCACATCTCCACTCCAAAAAGTTCTGGACCCTTTTTTGTTGCTCGAATTGGGCGTTTTTGAACGTTTGTATTCCCATAGAAAGTAATGGAAACGCTTGAATCAAGCGTCTACGGGCGTTTTGACAGTCAGCATCGCTCTGCTTGGGAGGGAGTGAGAACCGAGCCATTGGCGATATTCGGTGGCTCGGTTCTCAGTGCAGAGACGCTGGGGGAAAGATGCAGCATCAGTCTGATGCGCCATCCATCATGTAAGTATGAATCAGTGGCGGTGCGTCCATAGAGGGCGCTGGAGCGCCGCCCCTTCTGGCTACCGCACACACCACTGACAATATACATAGATTCATGCATTACATTGCATGAATCTATGTATTGCCGCTGAATATTCAGATGGCCGGCCCCCTGGTGAGCGCCAGCCATCTGAATAACGGCGGCTGCGGAAGTGCCTATCAGAGCCAGGCTGTAGTCGGCTTCTGGATGTTTATCCTCGGAACGCACGGTATGCGCGTTTCTTGGATAAGAGTGACAGGCGTCTCAGCCAATCAGGTTACCGGTAACCTGATTGGCTGAAGCGTCAACGAGGGCGGAAAAACACATCGAGGGACAGAAGAATAAGCACGGCTGACCCTAGGTAAGTGCCGGGGGGCATTTTACGGGGCACAATGGCTACAATGGCAGGGCACAGTGGCAACAATGGCAGGGCACAGTGGCTACAATGGCAGGGCACAGTGGTGACAATGGCAGGGCACAGTGGTGACAATGGCAGGGCACAGTGGCTACAATGGCAGGGCACAGTGGTGACAATGGCAGGGCACAGTGGTGACAATGGCAGGGCACAGTGGCTACAATGGCAGGGCACAATGGCAGGGCACAGCGACTACAATGGCAGGGCACAGTGGTGACAATGGCAGGGCACAGTGGCTGCGTTTGTTGGGCACAATGAGGCTGCAATTGTTGGGCACAGTGAGGCTGCAATTGCTGTTTTTTTTTGTTGTTGTTTTTGAATTTTTGATCACCAGCCGCCACTGGTATAAATAGGGGGAAAAAATCTCCGTACTTCCCTTTTAAGTAAAAAGGAGCTCTTATGAGCTCCGTGAATTGCTGACGTTTAGTAGAAATGTTCCTAATCTCTGATTGTTGATTCTCCGATTTCCCATAGAAAGTGAGAGGCGATGCTTCCATCACACCGACGCTGCAATCATATACCATAGACAATTTCCAGCAGCATGCATAGGCAGACCATTGGCCTCCCACGAAGGACCTGTGCATGAGAAATTGGCCGATTGTCGCCCAAATAAACTCAGGCCACAGTTCTCCAACCAAGTTGGCCAATATTATAAACACAACGCACATGGGCTGAAAGGACATGGGGCTACTGGGATCGCCCAGCATTAAAAAAATAATTTGCGTGGGATAACGAGATCTTCCAATGCTCATTACGGCTAAATTGTTAGCCTCTATATGGCAATACTCAAATCTGTTTCATCGCTTGCTTTTACTCTGCAGAGCCTCTCCAAAACAATACACTGTTGTCTCTCCCTGCCGTCTCCCATCTCCCAAACCAATTTCACCTGCTCGGCATCATTAAACAAAATCTATCGGGCTTTGAATACATCAGGCCAGGTTCTCCTGGAAAAGACACAATCACGCCGGCACAGCCAGAGGAACATTATCTGTTAGTCTTATCTGGATGAGAGAAAAAAAAGCCAGTCTGAATCATTAGATATACCATCTATTCTCACCCTTGCTGCTAATCAAATAACGTATTACAAAAGATTCACCCATACTTAATTTATCAGCCTCTTTAATATACAGAGTGTGACCACAATGAGCAGCAAGGGCAATCAATGCACCCTGCCTCTGGCCACAGATTAATGGCTGTGACTTCCCGGTCAATAATTTACAACACCCACAGCCCCTGCTCAGGTTGGGAACACAATGCAGGGCTTGCAGATATCTCATCACCATTGTAAGACGGGGTGCTCCTGCCATGTACCATGTGTACTACAATTAAACCAGACAAGTATGAAGATAAAATTGCTACACTTATATTTGCATCAGCCATTTATAGTTTCCAACACCATTTTTTTGGAGGATCTATTCCAGAATTTCATTATTAATGTTCATGTATGTTATTATTATTAAGAGTGGTCTGTTTTTCAGGACTTCTGTAAATTTATTTCAATGCTCAAAATAAATGCTATAAAATTAAAATTGAACCCCAAACAAAGAGCATTGAAATGATAATAGATATTTATTTATTACACACAAATACTGTATACAGGATTATATATCTCTATCTATATATAACACATACTTATATATATATATATATATATATATATATATATATATATATATATATATATATATATATATATATATATATATATATATATATATATATATATATATATATATATATATATATATATATATTATATATATATATATATATATATAGTAGGTTTTATATAGATATTTATTATTTAGATCTATCTATATAGATCTATCTATCTATCTGTATATATATATATATATATATATATATATATATATATATATATATATATATATATAGAGAGAGAGAGAGAGAGAGAGAGAGAGAGAGAGAGAGAGAGAGAGAGAGAGAGAGATAGATAGATAGATAGATAGATAGATAGATAAATAGATAGATAGTCATACATACACAGTATATATATATATATATATATATATACGGTATATATAAAAAATATATATATATATATACACACACACATATAGATTAGACACCCACACACATATAGATAGATAGATAGATAGATAGATAGATATCTACCCATCTATATATCTACATGTCCTTATATATAGATATGTCTCTCTATATATATATATATATATATATATATATATACTATGTATATATATATATATATATATATATATATATATATATAGAGAGAGAGAGAGAGAGAGAGAGAGAGAGATAAATAAATAAAATATATATATATATATATATATATATATATATATATATATATATATATATATATAAGAGCTGTTACTTATCAACATTTTTGTGTTCGATTAATCGTTTTTTTTTATTTTTATCGATTAATCGACTAATTTCGATTATTTATAACGCACATTAGAATCCAACTACTTTTAGCTGATCTCCTTGCAGGCTGATTCCCAGTGCAGCTCCTAACCACTGGAAAAATGGATATCAGGATACAAAACACACACAAAGGCAGCGCTCGATGGGAATAGCATTAAAACTTTTATAGTCTTCAAGTAGGTAACCAAATAAATATTGCTCTGGAGATAAAATCGATGTAGCTACATAAACTGTAAAAATGGTGCGAGTAATACCAAACAGTAGAAAAAGCAGTCATAAAAACATGTAGCTAAGTATGATACTGGTATAAAAATGTGTACAACGATACCACTGCTGAATCCAGATGAGGAGAGGTAACATCAGTCCATCAGCATGTAGATGTCCCATGAACGGAAATATCACAACTCCCAGTGAATGGCTGTAGAATCCCAGGTTGGTGGAGGGAAGTGATAGAGGGAAGTGTAACAGCCCCTGTGTGTGGCAGATAGTAAGGTCCCCCTGGCATGCAGATATGAAGGCACAGCAAAGGAGCCCTTCAGATGGACATGGCAAGCCCCGCCGGTGTCCGTGACATCACCGGATCTCCAACGGAACTCCCTGAAGGCCCAGAAGCCGGCGGAGAGGTGAGTACTAATCAAAAGAATTTTAATCGATTTAAAAAGATTTTGACCGATCAAAAAAATTAAAGATTAATCGATTAATTAAAAGTTAATTTGCACAGCCCTAATATATATATATATATATATATATATATATATATATATATAAATAGATAGATAGATATGTATATATCTGTCCATCTATATATCTACATATCTCTATATATAGATATGTATATATATATATATATATATATATAGAGAGAGAGAGAAATAAATAAATATATATATATATATATATATATATATATATAGAGAGAGAGAGAGAGAGAGAGAGAGAGAGAGAGAGAGAGAGAGAGAGAGATAGATCTATATATATCCATCTATATATCTACATATCTATTTATATATATATATATATATATATATATATATATATATATATATATATATCTACATAGATCTATCTAACTATATAAAACCTACTTTTTATTTATATATATATATATATATATATATATAATCTATACTGTAGATATATATATATATATATATATATATATATATATATTTTTTTTATCTTTTCCATCTTTTCCATCCAGTCCTGAGATGTAATACTTTCCAGCCAGATTGTAATTGGAAAAAATTGCTCTGGATCCATAAGGTTGTCCTATCAGTATTGATATCCAGTAGTGTTGTGATGATGTTGGTGGAGGTGATCTGGTTACTAAGCAGCCAGCGTGTACTCCTCAGTGGAATTGCTTGGTTTGTAATGCAAAACAGCAAGAAGTGAAGCGCCGCACCACTGTTCAACAGCCCAGGTGCAATTTTATTTCAGTAAGGGTCAAAGGGACAATTATTTTTTATCTCAAGTATTGAATAGTGGTGGGGTGCTTTCAGGGCTGGGACAAGGGGTGGGCAGGAGGGCAGGCTGGCCTGGGCACTGTGGTATCATGTGAGGTGGGACACCGCAAGGAGATTAAGGGAGGAGCAAATTGGTGTTGGGAGGAGAAATGTATGGGGCATCAGGGGAAAATAATTGTTCTAGGAGGGTACATATTGAGGGGGGGCTAGGGATGGAATGGGAGAAGAGGATTTGAGCTAGTAAAAGATTTGGGGGGTCTGTGCTAGAAGAGGTGATATGGTAGAGGGGGGAGGGATTTATGCTAGGAGGTGAATCCCCCCCATTCCCCCTTTACCTGTCCCCCAAACTGCTTTTCCCGAACCTTCTATAACTCCTCCCTAGTTTATACTCGGATCCCTCAATTTCACTCTTCAACAACTTTATATGTGAATATTAAGCCACATTTCCTCCCCCTCCCTCTTTTGTTTTTCTTATTGGCCACTAAAATTCATTCGACTGATACTCGACACCTGGGGAAAGTCTCAATGTATGATCATTCAATAAACACTCCACTTTTTGAGGTGGAGGATTCTGTGACAAAAATGAAGAAGAACTGGACATCAGACATACCTTAGAGCCGGTTCACACAGGGGCGACCTGGGATCCAACTTGAAGTCTCCCCAAGTCGTGTGGTTGAGAAAATCTATTGAAGTGAATGGGAGCCGTCTTAATACACACTACTGAAGTCGCTCCGACTTCAGAAAAGGTTCCTGTACTACTTCAATCCGACTTCTAGGCGATTTGTACCCATTGATTTCAATGGAAGTCGCCTCAGAAGTCTGATCACTGTCTTAACTGAAGCCACAATACAGGAAGATAACATACATGCCTCCCTCCCCCTCCCCCAGAGCTGATTGTTGTTTGATTGGCCACTGGAAAGCCTCCTGTCCTGGAGGCAACTTGAAGTTGCCTAGTAAGTTAAGGTGACCAGATTTTTCAAATTAAATCCGGGGACATATTTTTTGTTTACTAGTAATGGCGGCAATCAGCAACTGTCTGCCCGTCGCGGCCCCGCCTCACAGCCTCTCAAGTCTTACTCTTTGGGCCCCGGCTACTACTGGGTGGGAAGCGGAGGAAGATCACTCCCCCAGGGAAGGCAAGGAGATAAGCAGGTGGCTGGCCAGTATTTGAGCCAAGGCAGAAAAACATGCGAGTGAAGCTGAATGGCATGTGCCCAAAACTGAAGAAATATTCCCACCGCTCCGACCAGCATATGATCAGAAAGGGGCACAGATAATGGGAAAAATACAACCCCTATGCTAGTAGGCACGGCGGAGCGAGGGGGAGGGGGGGATTTCTAATTTTTTCATTTTAATTCTGCACTGTCTGTCTTTGAAATTGCCCCTGCCCCCTATTAAATCCAATCTGGGGACAAAACCAGGGACAGACTTGGTCCGGGGACAGTGTCCTCAATCAGGCGACTGTCCCCTAAAACTGGGGATGTCTGGTCACCCTATTGTAAGTTGCCTGATGATTCATACTCAAGTCGTGTCCAAGTTGCCTCCCAAAGTCGTGCTAGAAGTCGTGTTGCCCAAATTATTATATTATATCATCAAGACAGTGTGATTGGTGCATGGGCAGTAGGACACATAAGTAAATTTTTTTTTTTTTTACAGGAAGACATTTTTGAAGAATTTGGGGAAATTGGCCAGGTTTGTCAATCGCAGTTTTAATAATTTGATTCACATGAAACAATGATTATTCCCCTCTGGTCTTTTTAGAGTGGATCCAGTAATTTTATACAGAAGTAGGTAAATTCTTTATGTGCCTTCAAACAAGAACTTAAATGGCAGCCACATAGAAACAAACTCCATCTTCTAATGTCCACTGCTTGACCTTTAACACAGGAGCTTCTGTAGGTTTATAATGCTGACAGATGGGTCAGACATTTCATTCCCTGGGGTTGCTGTAGATAAGAGGGCTGCAGAACGATCATAGAATATCAGCAGAATCTTCCTGTGTTTTTAATGACATCTATAAATCAGTGCAGGTCCATTCAGATCTCAAAAAAGCATTCTGATATATACCGGCTATATGGGACATGGATGATACACATAGGACTGTAGATCATGTCTAACTGCTGATTTTTACATTAATTGGCTATATTTTAATCTTAAATACGACTTATTCAGTTTAAAAGGATACACAATATATGTGCGCCCCATCCATCTGCCATCTTAATGATCTATGGCCAACTGCAATAAAAAAAAAAAATTGTAGATGTTTTGTACACCCAGGAATTTGAAGTAGCTGAACACACATCAGTGTCTCATCCCTTATTGGATGGCTCGCTCTAAAGTATAAGGGCTAGACATGTGCATTCCCGTTCGTACGAATGTTATTTTCGTACGAAAATGTTAATTTTCGTACCCGCAGGATAATGTGTACATACGAAAAAATTAAAGCATCAAAATACGAAAACTACGAGATTACGAATGAGCCGCATAACGAACAACCGCAAATACGAACAAATGATCCGACGAAAAAAAAAGACAAAACGAAAACGGCAAAAGAACAAAAATGACATCTATAACAAAAGATTTACATTCTGTATTTTGTTTGAATCCTTTTTCTGTTTGTTTTCAGTCCTATGTTCATTGTTCATATGACATCTATAACAAAAGATTTGCATTCTGTATTTTGTTTGAATCCTTTTTCTGTTTGTTTTCAGTCCTATGTTCATTGTTCATATGACATCTATAACAAAAGATTTGCATGCTGTATTTTGAATCCAAAATACGAACAGAAAAAAGGAATTTAAAATACAGAATGCAAATCTTTTGTTATAGATGTCATATGAACATACGACTGAAAATAGCAAAAGAAAAGGGTTTCAAGATACTGCAAATCATTGACGAAAATTCACGAAAATTATTGCCTAACAAGTAACGAACATGAATTAAACAGAATAACGAACCATCCCGCATGTACGAAAATAAAACAGTAACGAAAATACGAAACGATCGGAATACTTAAAAATCGCGTCATACGAAAAACGAACGGGAACAAACAGGAAAACGGGCGTCTTACGAAAAACGAACAAAAACGAAAAAATGGAACGATACGAAACAGAACACCTTAGGGGGTGTAATTTTTTACTATCTGTGCCCCTTCCTGATGATCATCAGTTTTGGGCACATGTCTATACGGCTCCGCTCGCATGTTCTTCTGCCTTGGCTCAAGTCCCGGCCAGCCGCCTACCTGCTTATCTCCTTGCCTTCCCTTCCCTGGTGGAGTGATCTTCCTCCGCTCCCCACTAGTGTTGCTCACGAATATTCACATTGCGAATATTCGTTACGAATATTGCATATTCGAGTATTCGCGAATAAATCGAATATCGCAGTGAATATTCGCTATTGCGAATATTCGTATTTTTTCAAATTTATTTTTAAAACAGATCACATCCTAGTGATCTCCATCGACGTCTAAAAGCATTGCTGGTATGATTAGAGACCCTGGGCCGAGTAGCTGAGGCGATCCTTTTATGTTGCCGAATATTCGCAATGCGAAATTTCGCAAAAAAATTTTTTGATAAAATATCACGAATATTCGATATTAACGAATATTTCGCGAATATTCTTCTATATATTCGTGAAATATCGCGAAATATCGCGAAATCGAATATGGCGTATTCCGCTCATCCCTACTCCCCACCGAGTAGTAGCCTGGGCCCAGAGAGTAATGCCGCGTACACAGGGTCGGAATTTCCGACAAGAAAAGTTCGACATGAGCTTTTGGTCGGAAATTCGTGTGTAGGGCTCATTGGACTTTTTCCTTTGGAATTTCCAACAGCAAAAATTTGACATTTCAAATTTCCCGACAGGAAAAGTTCTTTATGGAAATTCCAATTGTCTGTATGCAATTCCGACACGCAAAAAAACATGCATGCTCAGAATCAATTCGACACATGCTCGGAATCATTGAACTTCATTTTTCTTGGCTCGTTGTAGTATTGTACATTACACGTTCTTGACGGTTCGGAATTTTGTGTGTATGCATCATAAGACTTGACATGCTGTAAGGCGGGCGGCAGCGGGCAGAGAGTCGCCGATTGCCGCCATTACTACTAAAAACTATATGTCCCCGGATTTTATTTAAAAAATCTAGCCACCTTACGGTGCAGGGGTCATGCGCGCACTGCTCCCGCTGCAAATCGGGACATCGGGAGCCAATCAGCAGGTCCGGTGTACACACGATCAAACCAAAATCCCCGCCGGCAGGCGGCGCGCTGACGTGGCGGTGACGTTGATGCCGCCATGTCACCGCACCAGGAAGTAAAACACTTCCGCGCATGCGTCGAAACCATTCGACGCATGTGCAAGAAGACATGTCTGCTGGTTAGCGTACTAACCAGCAGACATGTTGGGCGGACGGGTTCCCAGCCGACAGATTTGAAAGCATGCTTTCAAATCTGTCGGCTGGCCAAATCCGTCGGCTCGCCCGTACATACGATCGAATCTGTCTGCTGGGACGGTCTGGCAGACCGTTTCCAGCAGACAAATTTGATCGTGTGTACGCGGCCTTAGTGTCCAATTTGTCCGCCGCAATGTCGCAGTACTGCTAAAAATCACTGATCACCGTCATTACTAGTAAACTAATAAAAATAAATATAAAGTCCCTAAATATGTAGCACTACCCCCACAGGAGCTGCTGGTTATATTTTGGGTGGCACGTTACCTCTATGTCCTTGCTGTCCAGGGTGAAAAGAGATTCTGAAGAATTTCAATGTCCACACAATGCACTTCTTTTTCTTGGGTTTATTTGGGAGAACTTTAGAAGAAAAGAAGGATGAGGGGTGGAAGGGTAGATTCGGGTGCACAGTCATGGAACACTCATGTTTCTAGCATACAGTTCTCGTCGCTACTCTAGCCAGAGTGGGTATTGCTCATCCGTAAGGTTCCTCTCACTGGCCCAGCAGCTGGGATGGCCCACAAAGTAAAGTACAGTCTCTGCCACAGACCTTCCTTTCTTGATTAGACACTTTGGTGTGGAATCCTCTGCCACAGGATTCAGCACCCGGATCTCTTTAGCTTTGTTTCTTTAGAACTTTAGATCTGACAGGCGACACGGTCAAGCCTCTTGGTGTAAGGTGCATCCTTCAATGAAGTTTCCAGGCCTTCTCCCAAGGTACCAGCCTCTTGCATGGCCCTCTCCAGGATAAGTCCTCCCCTGGCTCCCTTCATCAGGTGGCTTCCTCCCGCAGGACAGACAGCACAGGATCACTTTTGCAGTACAGGCCCCAGCTAGACAACTGGGCCCACAGGCGAAGCCGCACCCCCGGGCAAACGTGATCCCGGAACTAGGATTCAGAACGCGCACCTCAGGCCAGGCGGGATACGAGGCGCGGATGGACGAGAGACAGACCCTGCACCAACGTCTGCCCCTTAAGTACCCCTCCCCAGCATGCACAGCGGGCAACCACTCCCACTGATTCGCTGCCAAGGGGGACGCTCAATACACCTTGTTGCTGCCACCCTTGGCTTGGAGTGGTAATGACACCCCCAGGCGAGCAATGTTGTATACTCTCAGCACAGCCATGGCTGGAACAGAGGCTAAATTGCCCTTAATTACTCTGGTCTGAGCCAAATAACAGCTCAGACCCCCCCCCCCCCCCCCAAAAAAAAAAAAAAATTAAAGCAGCACCTGTTCAACAGGAAACCATATAATATATGCTTATTAGGATTTTTTACCAAAAATATGTAGCAGGATATATATATATTGGCCTAAATTGATAAAGAAATTCGATTTTTTTTTACTTTTTTTTATTGGGAATGTTTTATATGGCAGAAAGTAAAAAAAAAAAAAAATTTTTTATTCAAAATTGTAATTTTTCTTTTTTTGTCTATAGCGTAAAAAAAAAAAAATGCAGATGTGATCAAATACCACCAAAAAAAAGCTTTATTTGTGGGGGAAAAAAGGACGTCAATTTTGTTTGGGTACAGCATCGCACGACCGCGCAAATGTTAGTTAAAGCGACACAGTGCCAGATCACAAACAGCATTTCTGGCCTTCTTGTTTTTTTTAGTTACCTAAGCCAGTGATTGTTGTAATTTTTATTTATTTTTTATTATTGGGTATCTACGCTACTGTGTATTGTGCTGTAAACAAATAATAATAACCCCCCCCCTCCAAAAAAAAAAGTGATTGTAAACAATCACCATGTAAAACAACCCATTCATTTTAACCACTTAACTACCGGCCATCGTCAATTGATGGCGGCACGATAGCTTGTTCTGACAGGACGTCATATGACGTCCTCGTCTTTTAGAGCCACTGGGGGTCGCGCGCCGCGTTACTGAGAACACGATGCGCGTGCGCGGCAGCCGCGATGGCTGCCGGCACTTGCGATTGCCCAGTAACTGAGCAGGACCGTGGATCTCTGTGTGTAAACACAGAGATCCACGTCCTGTCAGGGAGAGGAGACCGATGCTGTGTCTATTGTACATAGGGACACAGATCGGTCACCTCCCCCAGTCTGTCCCCTCCCCCCCACAGTAAGAATAACACCCAGGGAATACATTTAATCCCTTCCTCACCCCCTAGTGTTAACCCATTCCCTGCCAGTCACATTTATACAGTAATCAGTGCATTTTTATAGCATTGTTCGCTGTATAAATGTGAATGGTCCCAAAAATGTGTCAAAAGTGTCTGATGCGTCCGCCATAATGTCGCAGTCCCAATAAAAATCGCAGATCGCCGCCATGACTAGTAAAAAATAAATATAAAAAAATATAATTATGTCCCCTAGTTTGTAGGCGCTATAAATGTGCGCAAACCAGTCACTATAGGCTTGTTGCGATTTTTTTTTTTTTTTATCAAAAATATGTAGAAGAATACGTATCGGCCTAAACTGAGAAAAAAAATTGTTTTAAAAAAAAAATGGATATTTATTATAGCAAAAAGTAAAAAATATATATATTTTTTTAAAATTTTCGCTCTTTTTTTGTTTATAGCGCAAGAAATAAAAACCGCAGAGGTGATCAAATACCACCAAAAGAAAGCTCTATTTGTGGGGGAAAAAAGGACGCCAATTTTGTTTGGGAGCCACGTCGCACGACCGCGCAATTGTCAGTAAAATCGACGCAGTGCCAGAAGCTGAAATTTCGCCTGGGCAGGAAGGGGGTATATGTGCCCAGTAAGCAAGTGGTTAAAGGAGTTGTAAAGGTTTGTGTTTTTTTTTCACCTTAATGCATCCTATGACCCTAGACAGAGGCCTTTGTAGAAATCCCAGTTCTGGCCTATATTTTATACTCTCCTTGGTTGAAGGGACCTGCTTGTGACATATAGAAATAAATGTATAGTAAACATCTACAGAGCTTCTAAGTGATCCTGGTCTGTTATCATCGGATTAAAGCGACAACGTAGAAGAAAGACCACGTTCATTGAAACTTGATGAGGTTCTCCCAGTGACAGGGGCCACTGCGATGGCCATTCATTCTGGACAACAATGGTGAGACAAAGTGATTGCTTCATATTTCTCCAGAGAAGCCCACCGCTGATTACACCCACATGATCTCCCTTGATAAATACCGAGCAATCACTTTCCTTCGCAACTGCACCAATTGTTCTGATAAATAACCCAATAAATACCGGATTAATTAAAGGTACTGGTTTATCTATTGCGCACCTCTTCTAGCGAAAAAAAACAAAAATGTAGGATTTCCAATGAAGACGGAAGATTGCATTTGATTTAAGAAATGTATAGTCTTTTCAAATTTAGGGCCAGATTCTCAGCTGAGATACGACGGTGTATCGCAGTTTTTTTCAATGGGTATCTATGCGAGTGAATCATAGAATCACTTACGCATAGATACACTAAAGATCTGACAGGTGTAAAGCAATTACACCGTCGGATCGTAGATGTAATGACAATGCCGGCCGCTAGGTGGCCTTTATGTTGTTTTCTCATTTGCCTATGCAAATGAGCCTAATACGCCGATTCCCGAATGTTTTTACGCCGCCCCGTCGACGTTTACATCATTTACGTACGCATAAGGTTACCCCTGCTATATGAGGGGTATGTTTCCGAAGTTCCGTCGTTGCCATGTTAAGTATGGCGTCGGGTCAGCGTCGTCTTTTTCCGTCGGTTACGTCGTTCGTGAATAGGGAATTGCATAAGTGACGATCACGTCGTTTTGACGTCGGTTTCAACGATGCTTTCCGACGTGAGCTGGAGCATGCGCACTGGGCTTTTTTCCCGGCCGGTGCATGCGCACTTCGTTTGACGCAGAGCGCGCTTAATTTAAATACAGCACGCCCCCACCTTCACTATTTGAATTACGCGGCCTTATGACGCCGCATTTACGCTACGCCGCGGAAAATTACGGAGCAAGCGCTTTAAGAATACGGCACTTGCTCCAGTAATTTGCGTAGGCGTAGTGTAAATGCGATACGATACGCTACGCCGCCAGATACGCAATTTTTTGAGAATCTGGCCCACAGTTTTTTATATATACCTTAAAACCTTGGATTGTGAGCATTATTCGTTCTAGAAACATGCTTGTAATCCAAAGCACTTGTATATCAAAGTGAATTTCCCCACAAGAAATAATGGAAACTCAGATGATTCGTTCCACAACCATTTATTCATAAGTTTTTTCGTTTATAGTCTATATAATAAGATAATAGCAATGTGATAGGTTGTGTAACCATAAAATGTCCACCCACAAATGGAAGCCTCCACAAGGGGATTAGACGCAAAATCCAGCAGGAGCTCCAGAGAATAAAAAAGAAGAGAGGCGCCTCTAAGTGTAGCAATTCGGTTACATTTAATGAAGGTACCACATTTAGCAACTCACGTGGTTGATGATTAACCACTTAAGCCCCGGACCATTTTGTAGTTAAAGGACCAGGCCACTTTTTGCGATTCGGCACTGCGTCGCTTTAACTGACAATTGCGCGGCCGTGCGGCGTGGCTCCAAAACAAAATTGACATTCTTTTTTTCCCCACAAATAGAGCTTTATTTTGGTGGTATTTGATCATCTCTGCGTTTTTTTTTTTTTTGGGCTATAATTAAAAATATAGTGACGATTTAGAGAAAAATCAATATTTTCAACTTTTTGCTATAATAAATATCCCTGAAAAATATATAAAAAAGTTTTTTTTCCTCAGTTTAGGACGATACGTATTCTTCTACATAGTTTTGGTAAAAAAAAAAAAAAAAAAAAATTGCAATAAGCGTTTATCGATTGGTTTGCCCAAATTTTATAGTGTTTACAAAATAGGGGATTTTTTTTGCTACTATTGGCGGCGATCAGCGTTTTTTTTTCATGACTGCGACATTATGGCGGACACATTGGACAATTTTGATACATTTTTGGGACCATTGTCATTTTCACAGCAAAAAGTGCTATACAAATGCATTGTTTACTGTGAAAATGACAATTGCAGTTTAGGCGTTGACCACTAGGGGGCACTGTAGGTGTTAAGTGTGACCTCGTGTGTGTTTCTAACTGTAGGGGGGCGGGGCTGGACGTGTGATGTCATTGATCGTCTTTCCCTATATCAGGGAACAGACGATCAATGACACTACCACTGTGAAGAACGGGTCCCGTGGCCGTGGTCACGGAGCTTAGGACCAGGTCGCGAGCACGCCGTGCCATTCTGACGCTTTAACTGACAATTGCGCAATTGTGCAACGTGGCTCCCAAACAAAATTGGCGTCCTTTTTTTCCCACAAATTGAGCTTTCTTTTGGTGGTATTTTATCACCTCTGCGGTTTTTATTTTTTTGTTTAAACAAAAATAGAGCGACAATTTAGAAAAAAAAATGCAATATTTTTTACCTTTTGCTATAATAAATATCCCCCAAAAATATATATATAAAAAAAATGTTTTTCCTCAGTTTAGGCCGATACGCATTCTTCTACATAGTTTTGGCAAGGAAAAAAAAAATCACAATAAGCGTTTATTGATTGGTTTACGCAAAAGGTATAGCGTCTACAAAATAGGGGATAGTTTTATGGTATTTTTATTAATCGTTTTTTTTTTTTACTAGTAATGGTGGCGATCAGCGATTTTTATCGTGACTGACATTATGGCGGACACATCGGACTCTTTGACGTTATTTTGGGGCCATTGTGATTTTTACAGCGACCAGTGCTATAAAAATGCACTGATTACTGTGAAAATGACACTGGCAGTGAAGGGGTTAACCTATATGGGGGGACTGAAGGGGTTAAGTGTTTCCTAGGGAGTGATTGCTACTGTGTGGAGGCGTGGCTTGGCGTGTGACGTCACTGTTCGTCGTTCCATATGACAGGGAACAGACGATCAGTGACACTCACACTAGAAAGAAAGAGAAAAGGTTTGTTTACACTTACCTCTCAGCTCTGTGACCCGATCGTGGAGGCACCAGTGGCGATTGGGTCTGCGGGCCCCGGAGCTCAGGACTAGGTCGTGAGAGTGTGCGCGACCCACGGCTGGGCTCCTAAAGGCACGTGCTTGTGCCCAGCTGTGCCATTCTACTGACATATATCGACGAGAAGGGGTCCTTTAAGTGGTTAAAAGTATGCAAGCATCCAGGGTAAAGCTGTCCACACTAGTGTTGCTCACGAATATTCGAATTGCGAATATTCGCTACGAATATTGCATATTCGAGTATTCGCGAATATCGCGAATATCGCGGCGAATATTCGCTATTTCGAATATTCGAATGTTTTAAAACATTTTTTGGAACAGATCACATCCTAGAGATCCCCATCGACGTCTAAAAGCATTGCTGGTATGATTAGAGACCTTGGGCCGAGTAGCTGCAGCGCTCATTTTATATTGCCGAAAAATCGCAATGCGATTATTCGGCAAATAGCGATATCGCGCGATTATTTTATATTGTAATATATCACGAATATTCTGAGCCAATCAGAGTACTCCATTCCGCATTTCTCGAAATTTCGAAATTATTTTGTATTGTAATATATCACAAATATTCTGAGCCAATCAGAGTGCTCCATTCCGCATTTCTCGAAATTTCGAAATTATTTTGTATTGTAATATATCACGAATATTCTGAGCCAATCAGAGTGCTCCATTCCGCATTTCTCGAATATTCGCAATTATTGTGTATTGTAATATATCACGAATATTCTGAGCCAATCAGAGTGCTCCTTCCGCATTTGCCGAATATTCGCAATTATTGTGTATTGTAATATATCACGAATATTCTGAGCCAATCAGAGTGCTCCATTCCGCATTTCTCGAATATTCGCAATTATTGTGTATTGTAATATATCACGAATATTCTGAGCCAATCAGAGTGCTCCTTCCGCATTTGCCGAATATTCGCAATTATTGTGTATTGTAATATATCACGAATATTCTGAGCCAATCAGAGTGCTCCTTCCGCATTTGCCGAATATTCGCAATTATTGTGTATTGTAATATATCACGAATATTCTGAGCCAATCAGAGTGCTCCTTCCGCATTTCTCGAATATTCGCAATTATTTTATATTGTAATATATCACGAATATTCTGTGCCAATCAGAGTGCTCCATTCCGCATTTCTCGAATATTCGCAATTCGCATGCGCAATTCGCAATCGCAATTCGCATTCGCGATAGCGAAAATTCGCAATAATTTCATTTCGAAAATATATCACGAATATTCGTATTTAGCGAATATCTGTCGAATATTCGACTATATATTCGAGATATATCGCGAATACGAATATGGCATATTCTGCTCAACACTAGTCCACACCTCCCTCCTGCTGCTGATCGCGGCTTCCTGCACCAAGCTCCAACTGTCTGCTGTCCTTCTATCACCGACACCGCTGACACCTCCCTGGAGTCTACAGGAGTCCACCTCAGCTCCAACACAGCGTTCCTGCCAGGCGCTTGTGCGACTTTGTACTCTCGAGCTCCCTGTCCACACTACCAGGGGCTCCCGAAGCCCCCTGCACGTCAGGCTCTCTCACCAGGTACGTGACATCTGCCTGCTGACTAGGTACCGCATCACCCGGCTGTTTCTGACACGGGCCTACCTTCTGGACTTGCTTTGCCTGCCGATTCGGTACCCTACTGCCCCGTTGTCTCTGACTGCTGCTACTCTCCTGGTTCTGCTTCTGTCCCATGCTCTGGTGCCAAGCTGTTCCAAGGACTGTGACTCAGAGGCGGCTCTAGGCTTTGTGAGGCCTTATGCAAAACTTAGATACGGGGCCCCACTCATGCCCATAATGGGTAAAAAAATTCAAGCAAATAAAAATGGCTGCAGAAAGATGCATTGATCTAGCACACAGTGATTAAGCAGAGGCAAATTAAGCAGCCGCAAGGCCCATGTGAGTGCAAGGCCTTAGGTGACCGCCTAATGTGCCTAATTAAAGAGTCACTTCTGCTGTGTCTACCAGCTCTACCCACCTACAGAGTGGACATCACCAGTCAGCTACTCGGCACTCGAGCCACTTCTTGCCTTTACACTCTGTCCCCACCTTCAGGAGTGTAGGTGGGAGGAGCAAGAGAGGCCTCCATTCCAGTCTTTACCAGGTATGTGATACAGAGGGAGCAGAAGGACGACCTCATCAGAGTGCTGTATTGTCTATTACTAACAAAACTGTGTTGCTTCTTCAATGATGGTCAAGTACTTGGCACAAGATTAGTTGCAGAGAATCCCAACTAATTTGGCAGCTAAAATAGCCCCTATTTATGTATTTCCAGTGTGTATGGGTTTCCCCAGGCTGCAATTCAGCCTTAAACGTCTGATCTGAAAATAAAATAAAAAAATAAGTCCACCACCACATTGAATGACATTGTGCAAACTGGCTGCATGCCCACAGGCAGGGAAGATGGTGTCACCGGCACATTTTAAGTGGTTACAATCAAAACACTGGAACAGAACTGTCTTTCCCTCCAATCGGTGCATCCAAAAACAATTACAGAGGTGCGATATTTCATTTTTAAAGTTGCCCGGAGTCCTTTTTTTAAGGAGGACAAGAAAAAAGATATTTAATCAAAATAAGACAAATCTACCAATAAAAATTCATCGTGAGAAAAAAATAAATAAATAAAGGATTATGTGCCCCCCGAGGAATAAGCCAGCGGTATAGAGTGTCATAATTCCGACAACAATAGATAGGAACCAGCTGTGTATTCATCTGAATTATGGTAGCGTATATATCACAAGGGAGATTGCCAGACTGATGTGGCGGGTACTCGGAGGTAATGAGCAAATTCAGTTCCACTGGAGGGCGAGGGTAGGGGCATGAAAGGCAATAAGGAAATACGAGAAGAAGGATGTCAAAACATTTTGTGAATGATGTAAACACATGGCGGGTCTGTCCATGGAAGGCGGGGGTGGTGGGGGGCACTCCTGAAGAGTGGGGCTCGCCCGGCCTGATGGAAGACATTGACATTCATGAATCTTATTTAAAATTCAAGGTAAAGTGCTGATACAAAGAGGACATTGTCGCTGTGGTAATAGGGGATAGTCTGGGGGATCACACTGCGCAATTTAATCTCTAATAACAGGCTAAGCAGCTGCCGGGAGCCCCAAATAGTCAAACTGTTAATAGTCTTTAGAGGAGATGTCTGCTATGTAAATAGCTCCCCTTATCCTCTGAGTATTGTGTGCGGCTAGTAGGTTAAGGAAGGAATAAAAATAATGATGATCTTTATTTTTAGCAGGGCTGCCGTTCAGGGACCCGGGGATGGCTGCAGCGAAGGAAGATTTGGGATTCTGCAAAGGCCGACTTCTGCGTTTTTTTTTTTTTTTTTTAATGGTTATTTAAAGTGCAAGTTCATTTTGCAGCTTTAAAAATAAAAAAGTATGCACAGCCTATTAGAGTCGGTTCACACTGCAGCGACGCGACTTCGGGGGCGACTCTGCAAGTCGTCCTGAGGACGACTTCAGAGGAGATTTGCAAAACGACTTCTGTATAGAAGTCAATGCAGGTCGCCCCGAGCCGCCCCCGAAGTCGTACAGGAACCTTTTTCTAAGTCGGAGCGACTTGCGTCGCTTCTATTAGAACGGTTCCATTGCATTGCATGGGACGCAACTCGTCAGGCGCCCCAGTGTGAACCGGCTCTTACGATATGTAAGTACGCTACACCGACGCAGCGCGGAGAGGCATGCACTGAATTCAGCAAGCTATTGCACATTTCGAAGGTGCAGGCTGGCGTAAGTGGAAGTGGGCTGGAATTGGGCGTGATCAATGCTAATGAAGCGTGACCCCATGCAAATGATGGGCCGGGCGCCAGACAAGTACTTAAAACGAACTGCGCATGCGTCGAGACGTGGACGTATACCCATGCACATGCTCACAACCACGCGTGAACCGGCTCTTACGATACGTTCTATTTATGATTTATGTTTTAGCCCTAGTTCCCACTACGAATCACACAGGATTTGCACCACATTCCCTGTGCAATTCACATGCGATTCTGTGCAGTGTGATTTAAAGGGGTTGTAAAGATATTTTTTTTCCCCTAAAGCTTCTTTTACCTTAGTGCAGTCCTCCTTCACTTACCTCATCCTTCCATTTTGCTTTTAAATGTCCTTATTTCTTCTGAGAAATCCTCACTTCCTGTTCTTCTGTCTGTAACTCCATACAGTAATGTGAGGCTTTCTTCTTGGTGTGGAGAAAGCCTCTTGAGGGGGAGGGGGCGAGCAGGCAAGTCAGGTCACACTCTACTTTGCAGATAGAGAAAGGAGCTGTGTGTTAGTGGGCGTCCTGACACTCCTTCTCGCCCCCTCAAGAGGCTTTCTCCACACCAGGGAGAAAGCCTCACATTACTGTGTGGAGTTACAGACAGAAGAACAGGAAGTGAGGGTTTCTCAGAAGAAATAAGGACATTTAAAAGCAAAATGGAAGGGTGAGGTAAGTGAAGGAGGACTGCACTAAGGTAATGGAAGCAATTTAGGGAATTTTTGTTTTACCTTTACAGCCCCTTTAAGCCTATTCATTTTGAGGGGCCCATTCACACTAGGAACGTTATGTGAATGCTGTGCGGTTCCTCTGTGATTCACCTGCAGTTCTGTGCAATGCAATTTCAGCCCATTTAATTTGAAAGGGCTGAAGTTGCACTACACCAAAAGTTGCGCACACACTACTTTTGGAAAACACACTGCAACCAGAAACTATGCTACATTTGTACCATGTGATCTGGTGTGGGCCAGCGACCTGCATTTGTGATGTCATTAAACTTGCCTGATATTTTCTTGCACTAAAATGCACAGTGGCCCTCTGAGACCTCTTCTATGTGATCACTGTCACCTGCAGTTAGGGTGTCATTTAGACCCCTTTCACACTGAGGCGCTTTGCAGGCGATATATCGCTAAAAATAGCGCCTGCAAAGCGCCCCGAAAAAGTCGCTCCTTTCACTCCAGTGTGAAAGCCATCGGGCTTTCACACTGGAGCAGAGCGCTGGCAGTGCGTTCAAAAATTTCCTGCAAGCAGCATCTTTGGAGCGGTGAAGGAGCAGCGTGTACACCGCTCCTCCACCGCTCTTACCCATTGAAATGAATGGGCACCGCAGCCGAACCGCCGGCAAAGCACCGCTGGGTGGTTTTAACCCTTTTTCAGGCACTAGCATGGGGTTAAAAGGGGTTAAAAGCGCCCTGCTAGCGGCCGAATACCTCCGCAAAAAATATGGTAAAGTGCCACTTTACCGTCGCTGCCGCCCGTGCCCCAGTGTGAAAGCAGCTTAAAGCGGCATTCCACCCAAAAATGGAACTTCCACTTTTAGGAACCCTCCCCCCCTCCGGTGTCCCATTTGGCACCTTTCATGGGGGGAGGGGGTGCAGATACCTGTCTAAGACAGGTATTTTCACCCACTTCCAGGAATAGAGTACTGCGGCAGCCACGCCCCTACGCGCAGCCCCCGCTGTCTTCTGGGAAACACACTGTTCCCAGGAGAGAGCGAGGACCAGTGACGACACGCCGCGTTACTCGCACATGCGCAGTAGGGAACCGGGCAGTGAAGCCGCAACGCTTCACTTCCCGATTCCCTCACCGAAAATTCCGGTGGGTGCAGCCAAGGGACGAGTGATTTCTCGTCCTCGGCTGCCGACATCGCGGGCGTGCTGGACAGGTAAGTGTCCATATTTTAAGTCAGCAGCTTTAGGCCCGGATTCACAGAGATGGGCGCATATTTACGCCGGCGTAGTGCACACATAGTACGATACGCCAACGCAGCGCGGAGAGGCATGCACTGAATTCAGCAAGCTATTGCTCCCAACTCTGCGCCGGCGTAGGGTACATTTCGAAGGTGCAGGCTGGCATAAGTGGAAGTAGGTGGAAGTGGGCGTGATCAATGCTAATGAAGCGTGACCCCATGCAAATGATGGGCCGGGCGCCAGACAAGTACTTAAAACGAACTGCGCATGCGTCGAGACGTGGACGTATCCCCATGTACATGCTCACAACCATGTCGAAACAGCTGCCTAAGATACGCCGGATCACTGTGTACGCCGTTAACGTAACCTACACCCAGCCAGACCCACGTACTATGTAAAATACGTAGGCTTGAGTTCCCTGGTGCAGACCTTTGCATGTCTGGTGCTGACTTACACCTCCTTTATGGGGAATAACTTTACGCCGGACGGAAAACTTACACGCGTTGTGTAGAGCCTGCGCCGGGCGCACGTACATTCGTGAATTGGCGTATTTCCTTCATTTGCATATTTGAATGGCTAATCAATGGGAGCAGCAACATGCGTCCAGAAGAAAAATGTGCCCACGTTACGCCGTGGTAAGTAAGATACGTCGGCGTAGGGTGGCCAGTTTTTAGGTGTATATTGGGTTGTGGCTTAGGCGCACAGATGTGCCGGCGCACATTTGAACTTACGTCGGCGTAACTTGATTTATGCCGGCGCAAGTGCTTTGTGATCCGTCTGGCTATACCGATTGGCAAAGCTGTAAATCTTAGCCACAGATAGATAGAAATACTAATTCACTGCCAGAAAATATAGCTCCCTAATATGTATTTCATCTGTGTATTTAGCTTCTTGCCTAAAGCTCAACTTTAACTAGAAAATTCTTAGATACCTAAAATTATTTTTTAATCAATTGCTCTGTGGGAAGACCTTACAATAAAGCTAACCGGCTGAAAATCTTTCTAAAGCATTAAGGCCTGGTATACACTTGCGGTCAGAGGAAGGGGGGTAAAGGTAGGGTGTTGAGCAGCAGTTTTACTGACCCCCAACAATCCTCCTTCAAGCTGAAAAGGCAGCCAGATGGAATCGTACACATTCCACGGCAAAACGTCTACCCCAGTACTGCCCTCCGAGTACAACCTATTTGAATGAATGGGCCATGCCGTAACCACCCTGCAACTGTTCAAAACACATGGTTGCAGTACAGTGGGAGCTTAAAAGCTGGTAGTGAGGAGGTGACCTATCGCCTCCCAGCTGCCTCTCAATCAAT
The DNA here is from genome assembly GCA_029574335.1 of Rana kukunoris. Lineage (NCBI taxonomy): Eukaryota > Metazoa > Chordata > Amphibia > Anura > Ranidae > Rana > Rana kukunoris. The sequence goes on along the minus strand of CM056050.1, from coordinate 43,563,543 downwards.
CTTCAAAAGGCTATCCACTGCAGGTTCGCTTAGGGCTGCATGTGTATAAATGAGCCCTAATATAGAGTGACCAGACGTTTCCAGGGATGATCCCCAGATTGAGGACACTGTCCCCGGAGCCAGTCTTTCTCGGATTTGTCCCCTGATTGCAGTAGCATAGAGGGGAGGATCTGGTTTTCGTGTCCCGGGTGCAACTTGGGGTGAAACCCCTTGGGTCTTGGTTCCAGAAAAAAAACAAGACTAGGGCTGACTTGAGCAGAAGTCAAGGCCCTATATACAGCTACAGCAAAGGATTCAAGAGGGCTCCACAGGGACAGATTTAAAGACTTCATTATTGATGCCAGCTTGGAAACGTGTTCGATCAGGTTAGGTTCACTTAAAGTACAACTCTTGGTTCACCTTTCAAATATATATTTTTAAGATTTATTATTCTGTTTAAGCCAGGTTTATGATTGACAAGAATCTGACACCCCATGACCAGGCAGGTGACGTCACTATTTCCATGGACATCCGACTCTGGTGAGTGCCCAGTATGGACATCTGGCCCTGGTGAGTATCCAGTATGGACATCTGGCCCTGGTGAGTATCCAGTATGGACATCTGGCCCTGGTGAGTATCCAGTATGGACGTCTGGCCCTGGTGATTATCCAGTATGGACATCTGGCCCTGGTGAGTATCCAGTATGGACATCTGGCCCTGGTGAGTATCCAGTATGGACATCTGGCCCTGGTGAGTATCCAGTATGGACATCTGGCCCTGGCAATTGCCCAGTATGGCCATCTGGCCCCGGTGAGTGCCCAGTATGGACATCTGTCTTAAAGCAGGGGTTCCACAGTCCTTTTTTTTTTTAAGCCCATTCAATGCGGTTAGATAAAAAAAACGTACTACTCATTCGTCCGGCGATTAAAATCATCCCCCGTCCGTTTTCGTTAAAAAGAAAAATTTAGACTGATCCTGGGATTTGCCATTTTGCTTGTGGGCATACTGAAGCCCACAAGCACGGACTTCCGGGTAGCGGTGTTTGCTGGGCGGCGCTGTGCTTTGTCTCCTAGGAAGCGTGACACTTGCGGAGACCTCCCAGCATACATAGCGCCGCCAGGGAAAGCGAAGTACACGCCTACTCCCGCGGGAGGAAAACCCGGAAGTCCTAATTCAGACAGCTGAGTCAAGGTAATTAGAGCTGCAGCAAAAAAAAAAAGGTTAGGCATATGTGTTTGTAATGTTGGAAGGATGTGAATAAATGAATGTTTAAAATTAGGGTGAACCTCTGCTTTAAGTAAGTGTTGAATACAGACATCTGTCCCTGGTGAGTACCCAGTATGGACAGCTGGCCCCGGTGAGCACCCAGGATGGACATCCAGTCCTGGTGAGTACCCAGTATTGACATCTGGCTCTAGTGAGTGCCCAGTATGGACATCTGACCCTGGCGAGTTGCCAGTATGGACATCTGACCCTGGCGAGTTGCCAGTATGGACATCTGGCCCCGGTGAGTGCCCAGTATGGACATCTAGCTCTGGGGAGTATCCAGTATGGACATCCAGCCCTGGTGAATGCCCAGTATGGACATCTGGCCTTGGTGCGTCCACAGTGTAGACAACCGTCCCTGGTAAGTGCCCAGTATGGAAATCCAGCCTCGGTGCTTCCCCCAACATGCCTCCACCAGTACCGTCTGGGTTGGTTGACTCAGCTGGCCTCATTGGTGGTATGGCCCTGCCTCAAGGACAATGAAACTGACTTCATTAAATTTTGTTAAGTTTAGCCTCACTGTAACAATATGCAGCCCCGTATTATGGACAGCTTCTCTCCAAGGCTTACGGCACAGGTATTTTCTACAAGACAGACCCCCTTTATCGTATAAATGGGAAAAAACAAATGCATCTCTCCTGGGGGTGGTGTGAGGACAACATAGGACTAGTAAGTACACTAAGGTTTGAGCGAGTCCAGAAGCCATTTTTTTCCTGAATCTGAACCTCGTATGTTAAAAATTAATTACATTTTACAGCTGAACTTACTGTTGGTGGTGGTTTGAAGGCTCCAAATTGTAGATTTTTTTTCATAATTCAGGAAAAACGCTTATCCTCCAGGCGGTGTCTGCAATGTATTATTTTTCACGTTCCCACATAATAAAATACATTAAAAAAAAAATCATAATAAAACAAAACATCGCCATAACGTAATGCTAATCTTAGGCGGATATATATCTCTCGTTTTAATCCACTGTCTGCAGCCTTTCTATCATCAAAGATACTACGCCAAGGTCACGTTTAATGTATCTGCATGATATATAAGGAGAACTGTGCAGGATTATAGCCTCTCGGGTCCGTCTCAGGAAGCCATGGTTTTTGCATCAATGTGTAGGTTGGAGGAAACAAAAGAATTAATGAGCTGGATTACTTAACCAATTTAAATTATATATCGCTTGCATGTGTTTTTCCTTTTTTTTTTTTCTATTTTCCTCTCAATGATTCAGTGCATACTAAGAGGACCTAAAAAGCAGGTAATAAAAAATAAAAGCTGATCAATAGCAGTTTGTATACTGCCATAAGTAATGTCATTATAACCTACTGAGGAATAGAGTGTTTTGTCCTTATAAAGTCCTAATAAAGTACGCCTGTCATAGTACAAGTATGGGCGCTACCATGGGTGATTGAAATGCCTGCTGCCTGGCTGTCAAGCTTCTATAGGTCTTAGTTGGCCATACATGGATTGAAATTCAGCCGGTCCCTGCTGAACAGGCCGAATTTCCATCCACGTATAGCCAGGCTAGTTGTAATCAAGCCGATTGCCTTGGGTTCAACCAGCCTAACACAAATAGAGGGATTTATTTCCCTGGATACCAATAAAAGCCCGACAGAGGGTCTAACCCTCCCCCACTCTATCGAAAAGCAAAAACATTTTTGGAGATACCCTTTTACCACGTGCCCTAAAATTAACCTTAGTGTATTTTTTACTGAAATGTTGCTCTTGATAAACCTTTGCGCTAATGCCATGTGACATAATATTTTTTTTTAAATATCACCATTTTATTCTCCAAGGTCTCTGCTTTCAGAAAATATATGTTTGCAGGTTGTGGACAGCCTTTCCAGAAGAGTAGAAGCTGTTATCGCTGCAAAGGGCGGACCAACTCAATACTGAACCCTACGGACTAAGACTGGGATGCCATCACATTTCACGTGCGTTTAAAAGCAGGTGTCCCAATACTTTTGGCAATATAGTGTATAATTGCCACATCTGACATGCAGGACACATGTCATCCATTGTGTTGTTGGTGTCCTTCTATCCCCTAGAACAGTGGTTCTCAACCTGGGGGTCGGGACCCCCTTGGGGGTCAAATGACGATTTGCCAGGGGTCACCAAATCCTGGGCTGTTCCTGATGTCCGCGCCGCTCTCCCAGCCTTTTTGTAGCCACCCAGCAGGGCTGTTCCTAAAGGCCGCAACCACCCATTCAGTTCACAACATAGCTGGGGGCAGAGAATAGAGGTCAGCTGACTAGTGAGGAATGTGAAGTGGGAAAAGCTGGAGGAGACCCTATCTCCTGATAGGTGTCACTGCTACGAGACACCACAAAGTCGCAGACACAGTGAGTAACACTACCTATGATTATAGTTGCCATTATAAGCAGGGGTCAAGTCCTGGGGAAAAAAGTGTGGGAACTCCCACCCAAGATCCACTCCCCTACCAAAAAAAAAAGATACGCTCATATGCATAATTATTAAACCACATTTTTTTGTTTTGTTTTGTTTTTTCGATCCACTGTACCTTAGTAATCCTTTATGTCACTGGCCTCTTCCTGTATATGGATTCATCGTGTAGTATATTCGGGTATATTCCGTCACTTCCTCAATGCCGCGATGTCTCCTGGGAGTCTCCTGGGAGCTTTTCTCATTGTTCCCAGGAGACATTGCGGAGGTCTGCCGCGAGTTATCGCGGGATTTAGAAAGAAGCAATGTCTCCTGGGAACAATGACAAAAGCTCCCAGGAGACATTGCGGCATCGAGGAAGTGACGGAATACCCGCACACTACCCGATAAATCCATATACAGGAAGCGGCCAGTAACATAAAGGATTACTAAGGTTCGCCTGCCCCTGACAGTGACTCGAGCTGGGCATCGCCGCTTAGTGAAGGATTGGCTCGGACGGCTCGGCTGCTCTAGTCCTGCAAAGGGAACTGCGTTCCTGCTGTGAAAAAAGTGCAGAAACTCCGTTCCCACGCGTTCCCGCAGGACTTGTGCCCTGATTATAAGTCCCCACTACAATTCTCTTCTCAGATAGGCAGATGGCCTTGATCAAGAGCACCTAAGTTGGCCGATCAGAAATCCCCCCCCCCCCCCCAGCACTGCCACTCATTCCAACTCTGCCAAGCACTGCCACTGATCCCACCCCTCACCAGAACTGCCACTGATCCCACCCCTCACCAGAACTGCCACTCGTCCCACCCCCCCCCCCCCCCACCAAGGCGTAAGAGAAAGAATAAAAATAGAGAATACATGGAAGGGAGAGGAAAAGAGAGAGTGGAACAAAGAAAAGGGAGACAAAGAATAAGAGAAAGAACAAAAAAAGATGGCTAGAGAGAGGGAAGGGGGGGGGGGGGCAAAACAAGAAATTAAGATAGAGAGAGATAAAAGGGAAAGAAAGGAGAACAAAGAGAAAGAGTGGCACATTCTAAAATTTACCGCTAAATGTCTGTGGGTTAGGGGCGCAAATTACTTGTCTTACCTTCGGTGCTGACAACCCACACTACAAAAATCATTTTACTGTTAGGGGTCCCCACAACTTGGGAAATTGTATCAAGGGGTCACGGCACTAGTAAGGTTGAGAACCACTGCCCTAGAGCTTCTTGTTCTGCAGCACTAGGTTGCCCCCCTATATTTATCCCAGCCATTGGTTGCATATTTATTGTGGAGAATGAGCAGCTCTATAATTAGTCAGTGAATAGGCAACACTTGAAAAAATGTAACTGCTCTTGAGTCAGATTACCTTAAACACTGGAAAATGTGAAGATTTAAAAAACCATTACTTTAGCATTAAAGAGCTTATATATGGAGATGTCAGAGTGGCTCTGGGGCGTAGGAGAAGGGGGGAGGGGAGGGGGGTGAATACTTGCATAGCACTTGACTACATAAGAGGTGAATCACAAGAACTGCTAATCTATACAGCAGGAAGAATCGGAAGTGTTCCTGGCTGCCAGCGGTTCCTCTACCGCTAAGGATCCAACACTCAGGAAATGCAGTCAGAGAGAAATTCTCTTTAGGCTTTTTTATGCTTTTCCATTTTCTCTTTTGTTATTTTTCATTTCTGAATATTGATTTGTGAGCCTCTACATGGAAGAAGCAGCCCTAGTCTCTTACACATTTCACAAGGATTTGAGCAGATCCCAAATGCACAGACGATACGCTCGTCTGTTTTTAGGGCTCATTCACACCGGAAACCTGCGCTTTATGATTGTTTCCTGCACCGCCTTCAAAATGCACTTGGTGTGCGATCTGCTGTAGGTATTAATATAATATAATGCGGTTGTCTGCATCGAATTTCATGGTACTGCAATGAGCTTAAAACCTAGTGGATTCAGGTATAGCAATTTCTGTCAAGACTTTGACGTCATCTACCATTGCTATTGCAGCAGCTAGCTGCCATAACCCCATTATCATTTTGTTCTGCGGGCGATTCTGCGTCAGTTAAAAGTGGTCTCAGCAGTGGATTCGCTGCAGGATCACTTTTAGAGGCGGCAGGAGAGGTGCTTCCCCTTCTGCTTCCCAGTCATTTCCTAGCTTACCAGAGCTGCCAGTAAGCCCAGGACTGATCCAAGGCGACAAGATGGCTCCCACTTGACTCTATGCCCTTGGAGGACTGAAGCAACCTCCGACGTCACTTCTGGTTCTTGAGCTTAAAGGGGTTGTAAACCTTCGTGTTTTTTCACCTTAACCCTCCTGGCGGTATTGCCGTGTGTGGCTCGGGGTAAGATTTCTGTACCAAAAGCGGTATCACCGAGCCAGACTCGGGCTCACCTTGCAGCAGCAAGAGACAACGTTACTTGCCTTGTCCCTGGATCCTGCAATGCCTCTCCGCTGTGTGAGCGAGCGGTGTCCTTGCTCGATTTACACAGTGTCCCCGTGTGCCGCCGATCTCCGTTCCCTGCGACGTTACGACGCACAGGGGCGGAGAACGGCGCCAAATTCAAAAAAGTAAACAAACACATTACATACAGTATACTGTAATCTTATAGATTACAGTACTGTATGTAAAAAATACACACCCCCTTGTCCCTAGTGGTCTGTCCTGTGTTCTGCATGTACTTTCGTATAATAAAAACTGTTCTTTCTGCCTGCAAACTGTAGATTGTCCATAGCAACCAAAAGTGTCCCTTTATGTCAAAAGTGATTTTAGACCAGCTAGAAAACAGCGATAATAAATTATAATCACTTGCAGAATTGAGCGATAGAGATTTGTGGGGAAATTCGTCATAAAAAAATAAAAGTAATGACAGCGACAATTCTGCAAATGAGCAAATTTCTGTGTTTTTGAGTTGATTACATTATTGAATAATTTTTATTAGGGTTGTCCCGATACCACTTTTTTAGGACCGAGTACAAGTACCGATACTTTTTTTCATGTACTCGCTGATACCGAATACCGATACTTTTTTAAATGTCATATGACAGTTTTCAAACCACAATACAGACTAAGGATATTTTCTTTAGAATTATGAAGAACTCTAACTCAAGACATTATAAAATAATAAAAATGAGTAAAAATGAATAAAAAAAAAAATATTTGCTTGTCACGCAGTAGTAAAAAACTCAAAGAATTTTCATAGAACATGTTGATAAATACAAAAAAAGTATTCGGCCAAGCATCGGGAGCATTTGTGCGAGTACAAGTACTCCCGCAAATACTCGGTATCGGTCCCGATACCGATACTAGTATCGGTATCGGGACAACCCTAATTTTTATTATAATTACATTATTATTTGTTATAATTATTAATAATTATTTATTCTATTATAATTTATAATTTTGTTTTTCAAACTTTTTCATACCCGGGATGCCTAATAGACTCTTGTTTGGTCAGACTTAAGTGAGTTATTCCTAAGAATTACAGGCCTACAATGTAAAACGCCAAATTTCCTTGCAAAACAATGGTACCGCTTTCAGCACCTAAAATCTGAAATAATAATACCGCCAGGGAGGTTAATGCGTAACACCTTGCAGTGTCCGGCCCCCCAGCCCCCCGTTTTACTTACCTGAGCCCCAAATTTCTGTGGGCGCGATCCCGCCTTCGCTCTCTCCACGGGTTCTTGGTTCTTCATTGGATAGATTGACAGCAGCACAGCCATTGGCTCCCATTGCTGTCAATCAAATCCAATGACGCAGGCGCCGGGGGGCGGCGCTGAGTCCTGCATTCGGCGGTTACGGCCGCCGAATGCTGGACACAGACGTGCGCCCGCAAGGTAATCCCCTTGGGAGAGCACTTCCCAGAGGGGGTTATATGATGCAGGGAGGAGCCAAGAGAGCCACCTTGGGACCCCAGAAGAGGATGTTTAGGACCACTCTGTGCAAAACAAATTGCACAGTGGAGTCAAATACTGTATGACTGTATTATTTTTATTTTTTTTAATCGAACCTATAGTATCACTTTAATCGCTTCCCGACCGCCAACCACGTATTCACTGCAGGGCAGCTAAAAAAAAAGCTAAAAAACGCTACTGCGGAAAACCGTGAATAAACGCTAAAAAAGCTATTGAAAAAACATCGAAAATGTTTGAAAAACTCACTGCAAAGCTACTGGAGTTTTTATAACGATATTTTAACATCCAGTGTGCATGTGGAACATAGGAATAAAAGTGACCAAAATAAAAAATAAATAAAAGGACAGTATTAAAAAAAAAGTAAAATAAATAGGAAAAAAAATGTTTTTTAAAGCACACCATCCCTCCGTGCTCCCGCACTGCAGCGAACGTATACGTAAGTAGCGCTCGCATATGCAAACGGCATTCAAACCACACATGTGAGGTATCACAACAATCGTTAGAGCGAGAACAATAATTGTAGCACTAGACCTCCTCTGTATCTCTAAACAGGTAACCTGTAAAAAATATTAAAGCGTCGCCTATAGAGATTTATAAGTATCGTAGTTTGTCGCCATTCAATGAGCATGCACAATTTTAAAGCGTGACGTGTTAGCCATCTATTTACTCGGCGTAACATCATCTTTCACAATATACAAAAAATTGGACTAACTTTAGTGTATTGTTTTTTGTTTTGTTTTTTCATTTAAGTGTATTTTTTCTCAAAAAAATGTGTTTGAAAGGCCCTGAGCAAATAAAGTGTGACATAAAATATTGCAACGGTCTCTGCAAAAAATATATATATATAGATAGAGGTTTCAGTGGGAGGAATTATGCCTACTTGTTGGTGTCAGGGGGTAAAACAGTGCCAAAAGGACCAGTGCCAAAAGGACCAGATAAAGCAGTGGTTCTCAAGCTCGGGGTCGAATGACGATTTGCCAGGGGTCCCCAAATCCTGGGCTGATCTCAGCTGATCTCAGCCTCTTCGCGGCCGCCCAGCAAGGCGGTCCCTGGAGCCTGTGGTCGCCCAGATGACCTCGATCAAGAGCACCAAAGTTGGCTGATCAAAACCCCTGCTGCACTGCCACTGATCCCCCCCTGCACTGCCACTGATCCCACCCCCCCAGCACTGCCACTCATCCTATTCCCCCACCAAGGAATAAGAGAAGGAATGAAAAATACATGAAAAGAGGGGGAGGAACAAATTAAAAGGTAGAGAAAGAACAAAGAAGAAGACTAGAGAGCGAGGGATGGGGAAAAAACAAGAAATTAGGATAGAGAGAGATAAAAGGGAAAGAAAGGAGAACAACGAGAAAGAGCCATACATCCTAAAATGTACCATAAGGTGTTTAGTATTGTACAAATGGAAGGGACTCAAGGAGCGCTAAATGTCCATGGGTTAGGGGCACAAATTATTGGTCTTGCTTTGGGAGCTGACAACCCATGCTACAAAAATATTTTTACTCTTATGCCGTGTACACACGGTCGTTTTTTGCGATGAAAAAAAACGACGTTTTTTAAAACGTCATTTAAATTGATTGTGTGTGGGCAAAACGTCGTTTTTTGTCTTAAAAAAAAACGACCCAAAAAAAATTCCAACATGTTTGAATTTTTTGTGTCGTTTTTCAAAACGTCGTCTTTTGTTTCACAAAAAGTCACCGTGTGTAGCAAAAACGTCGTTTAAAACGATGTTTTTCAACCCGCGCATACCCAGAAGCTAGTTATGAAGCGAGCTTCAATGGAAAAGAGTGGTGAACGTAACCTCGCTTTTTGTGAAAAAAACGATGGTGTGTATGCAACATCGTCTTTGAAAAGTGATGTTTCAAAAACGTCGTTTTTTACTTCACAGAAAACGTCGCATTTTTTCATCACAAAAAATGATCGTGTGTACGCGGCATAAGGGGTCCCCACAACTTGGGAACATTTATCAAGGGGTCACGGCGGTAGGAAGGTTGAGAATCACTGAGATAAAGGAAAGCAAAGGGCCGCCTTCGGCCTGTGGACCACTGTTTGGAAATCACCGATCTACATTCTTCAAAGGCCACCAAAATTAAAATAGATGTTAACCCAATCACTAAAATCTCATATAAGCATTACCTATTAATACGGGGCTAATAATCAAACTACATGCCAGCAGCACACTGAATCTGCTTAGCCTTGGAGGTCTGAATGCTTCCTGAATTTCCCCTGTCATGTCCTTCATAAGGCAGCCAGTTTTAAAATTTTCCATGATGATTATCCCAACTCTGTTTGGCTCAACAAACAACATAAACAACACTAAAACATCCCCCATTATCATGCTGTCTAATATTGCAGTTGCTGCACATACAGTACTTTATACACAAGACCTGATATGTGAAGTTCAGAAAGATGTCGCCCTGGCCGTCTTCCAACCATTAAGCTCCCCTGCAAGCCATATACTTCATAGTGCTTACCTGCCAAATATCCGACTTCAGGGTCGAGCCCTGCTGCCCTGGCCTCTTCTTAATATTCCCCGTCCTTGATCTCCTCCAGCATTAGTAAGACCTGCAATGGACAAAAAGCATATGAGATCTAAAAACCCATTAAAGTTTTCTTTCAAGAAGAAGGAGCTAAAAATACAAGGTCATTGCTCTATGGCTGGCCGCAGAATCCGGAGAGCAGTTTGAAGATGTTTACTTCGATGCTGTGACCATTTTACTAATATTACATTATGAAAATTTTAGAAGGAGCATTGAAATTTTTTCTGTTGCAATAAGAGGAATGGAACTCCATGGACGAGGAGGGTGTAGGGTGACCACGTGTCCTGGATTGCCCGGGGCAGTACCTCATTTTGCAGGTCTGCCCCGGGCACATTCATTCCAGGACAATAAAAAAGTGTCCCGGAATGAAACTGACACAGCCACCCCCCGGGCCAATCTGATGCCCTCAAAAAAGGCCGCCACATCACTGCTTTACTCACTGACAGTACTTGTCCTGGCCGGGAATGCCCGGAGGAGCACAATCCTGCCCCTGGCTGTGATTGGAGAAATCATAAATCCCTCCTCTTGTGTCCAATCACTGTGCTGTGATTCGTTACAGCGCAAGCTGATTTTTGGGAAGGGAGGGTGTCCCTGAATGGTAGTTTGGAAAGGTGGTCACCCTAGGAGGGCGAGGTTCTGAGCTAGGAATCTCACACATGGAATCTATCATTTTGCTACAGACGTTCCCAAAATATAGAAAGTGGTGGTTGATTCAACTTAACAAGATCAATCCATAATGGTAATATAAGGACGGGGTTGAGCAAAACTTTAAGGGCTAAGTTCACCTTTCACATAAACTGGCCCATGCAGACAGGGGAACTAGTAGCTTAAAATACAGAATGCCATTTGTAGGCCTCTAAACCAGGGGTCTCCAAACTGTGGCCCAGGGGCTCAATGCTGCCTGTCGCTTGCCTTTTTCCAGCCATTGGGGCACTTTGTATACCACCGATGCAAGACACTATTCCACACACTGACACCAAGAATGGGGAATAATTCCTGTTACTGGCAACAACAGGGCACTATTCCTCCCACTGACCAATGATGGGGCACTATTCCTCCCACTGATACCAATGATGGGGCAGTATTCATCCCACTAATACTAACAATAGGGGGAACTATTCCTCCCACTAATACTAATAGGGGGAACTATTCCTACTGACACCAACGAGGAGGCACTATTCCTCCCACTGGGACTGATGGGGCACTATTCCTCCCACTGATACCAATGATGGGGCAGTATTCCTCCCACTAATACTAACAATAGGGGGAACTATTCCTCCTACTGACACCAACGAGGAGGCACTATTCCTCCCACTGACACTGATGGGGAACTATTCCTCCCACTTACACCAACAATGGAACTCTATTCCTCCCACTGGAAACGAGACATGTGCACACTGAAATATTTTGTTTTTCATCTAAAAAAAACATTTATTTAGTTACTCCCGAAAATGCGTTTTTATTTATTTTGTTTAGTTAAAAAATGCATTTGTCCGAAAATCCGAATGAATTATAGTCGAATCTGTCAATTGAAGGCTTATGGTGTCTGTCGAATGTTCTAAGAAGATTGAACGAAGCAGCTAAACTGTACGATGCCGCAATCGTACATTTCCGACGAATGCTCCGCCCACCAGCTATAGTAGAATTCTAATGTTGTATGACTAGTAATAATTATATTTATCAATTATTATTACTAGTTAACCAACATTAGAATTATTCTATAGCCTATGGGTGGAGCATTTGACCAATAATTGTAGCACTAGACCTCCTCTGTATCTCTAAACAGGTAACCTGTAAAAAATATTAAAGCGTCGCCTATAGAGATTTATAAGTATCGTAGTTTGTCGCCATTCAATGAGAGTGCACAATTTTAAAGCGTGACGTGTTAGCCATCTATTTACATCATCTGTCACATTATACAAAAAATTGGACTAACAATTTTGTTTTGTTTTTCCATTTAAGTGTATTTTTTCTCAAAAAAATGTGATTGAAAGGCCGCTGAGCAAATAAAGTGTGACATAAAATATTGCAACGGTCTCTGCAAAAAAAAAATATATATATATATATAGATAGAAGTTTCAGTGGGAGGAATTATGCCTACTTGTTGGTGTCAGGGGGTAAAACAGTGCTTTGTACCAGTGAGAGGAATAGTGCCAAAAGGACCAGATAAAGCAGTGGTTCTCAACCTCGGGGTCGAATGACGATTTGCCAGGGGTCCCCAAATCCTGGGATGATCTCAGCCTCTTTGCGGCCGCCCAGCAAGGCTGTCCCTGGAGCCTGTGGCCGCCCAGATGACCTTGATCAAAGTTGGTTGATCAGAACCCCTGCTGCACTGCCACTGATCCCACCCCTCCTGCACTGCCACTGATCCCCCCCCCCCCAGCACTGCCACTCATCCCATTCCCCCACCAAGGAATAAGAGAAGGAATGTAAAGTACATGAAAAAAGGGGGAGGAACAAATGAAAAGGTAGAGAAAGAACAAAGAAGAAGACTAGAGAGCGAGGGATGGGGGAAAAAAACAAGAAATTAGGATATAGAGAGATAAAAGGTAAAGAAAGGAGAACAAAGAGAAAGAGCCATACATCCTAAAATGTACCATAAGGTGTTTAGTATTGTACAAATGGAAGGGAGCACTAAATGTCCGTGGGTTAGGGGCACAAATTATTGGTCTTGCTTTGGGAGCTGACAACCAAGGCTACAAAAATATTTTTACTCTTAGGGGTCCCCACAACTTGGGAACATTTATAAAGGGGTCACGGCAGTAGGAAGGTTGAGAATCACTGAGATAAAGGAAAGCAAAGGGCCGCCTTCGGCCTGTGGACCACTGTTTGGAAATCACCGATCTACATTCTTCAAAGGCCACCAAAGTTAAAATAGATGTTAACCCAATCACTAAAATCTCATATAAGCATTACCTATTAATACGGGGCTAATAATCAAACTACATGCCAGCAGCACACTGAATTTGCTTAGCCTTGGAGGTCTGAATGCTTCCTGAATTTCCCCTCTCATGCCCTTCATAAGGCAGCCAGTTTTAAAATTTTCCATGATGATTATCCCAACTCTGTTTGGCTCAACAAACAACATAAACAATACTAAAACATTCCCCATTATCATGCTGTCCAATATTTGCAGTTGCTGCACATACAGTACTTTATACACAAGACCTGATATGTGAAGTTCAGAAAGATGTCGCCCTGGCCGTCTTCCAACCATTAAGCTCCCCTGCAAGCCATATACTTCATAGTGCTTACCTGCCAAATATCCGACTTCAGGGTCGAGCCCTGCTGCCCTGGCCTCTTCTTAATATTCCCCGTCCTTGATCTCCTCCAGCATTAGTAAGACCTGCAATGGACAAAAAGCATATGAGATCTAAAAACCCATTAAAGTTTTCTTTCAAGAAGAAGGAGCTAAAAATACAAGGTCATTGCTCTATGGCTGGCCGCAGAATCCGGAGAGCAGTTTGAAGATGTTTACTTCGATGCTGTGACCATTTTACTAATATTACATTATGAAAATTTTAGAAGGAGCATTGAAATTTTTTCTGTTGCAATAAGAGGAATGGAACTCCATGGACGAGGAGGGTGTAGGGTGACCACGTGTCCTGGATTGCCCGGGGCAGTACCTCATTTTGCAGGTCTGCCCCGAGCACATTCATTCCAGGACAATAAAAAAGTGTCCCGGAATGAAACTGACACAACCACCCCCCGGGCCAATCTGATGCCCTCAAAAAAGGCCGCCACATCACTGCTTTACTCACTGACAGTACTTGTCCTGGCCGGGAATGCCCGGAGGAGCACAATCCTGCCCCTGGCTGTGATTGGAGAAATCATAAATCCCTCCTCTTGTGTCCAATCACTGTGCTGTGATTTGTTACAGCGCAAGCTGATTTTTGGGAAGGGAGGGTGTCCCTGAATGGTAGTTTGGAAAGGTGGTCACCCTAGGAGGGTGAGGTTCTGAGCTAGGAATCTCACACATGGAATCTATCATTTTGCTACAGACGTTCCCAAAATATAGAAAGTGGTGGTTGATTCAACTTAACAAGATCAATCCATAATGGTAATATAAGGACGGGGTTGAGCAAAACTTTAAGGGCTAAGTTCACTTTTCACATAAACTGGCCCATGCAGACAGGGGAACTAGTAGCTTAAAATACAGAATGCCATTTGTAGGCCTCTAAACCAGGGGTCTCCAAACTGTGGCCCAGGGGCTCAATGCTGCCTGTCGCTTGCCTTTTTCCAGCCATTGGGGCACTTTGTATACCACCGATGCAAGACACTATTCCACACACTGACACCAAGAATGGGGAATAATTCCTGTTACTGGCAACAACAGGGCACTATTCCTCCCACTGACCAATGATGGGGCACTATTCCTCCCACTGATACCAATGATGGGGCAGTATTCATCCCACTAATACTAACAATAGGGGGAACTATTCCTCCCACTAATACTAATAGGGGGAACTATTCCTACTGACACCAACGAGGAGGCACTATTCCTCCCACTGGGACTGATGGGGCACTATTCCTCCCACTGATACCAATGATGGGGCAGTATTCCTCCCACTAATACTAACAATAGGGGGAACTATTCCTCCTACTGACACCAACGAGGAGGCACTATTCCTCCCACTGACACTGATGGGGAACTATTCCTCCCACTTACACCAACAATGGAACTCTATTCCTCCCACTGGAAACGAGACATGTGCACACTGAAATATTTTGTTTTTCATCTAAAAAAAACATTTATTTAGTTACTCCCGAAAATGCGTTTTTATTTATTTTGTTTAGTTAAAAAATGCATTTGTCCGAAAATCCGAATGAATTATAGTCGAATCTGTCAATTGAAGGCTTATGGTGTCTGTCGAATGTTCTAAGAAGATTGAACGAAGCAGCTAAACTGTACGATGCCGCAATCGTACATTTCCGACGAATGCTCCGCCCACCAGCTATAGTAGAATTCTAATGTTGTATGACTAGTAATAATTATATTTATCAATTATTATTACTAGTTAACCAACATTAGAATTATTCTATAGCCTATGGGTGGAGCATTTGACCAATAATTGTAGCACTAGACCTCCTCTGTATCTCTAAACAGGTAACCTGTAAAAAATATTAAAGCGTCGCCTATAGAGATTTATAAGTATCGTAGTTTGTCGCCATTCAATGAGAGTGCACAATTTTAAAGCGTGACGTGTTAGCCATCTATTTACATCATCTGTCACATTATACAAAAAATTGGACTAACAATTTTGTTTTGTTTTTCCATTTAAGTGTATTTTTTCTCAAAAAAATGTGATTGAAAGGCCGCTGAGCAAATAAAGTGTGACATAAAATATTGCAACGGTCTCTGTAAAAAAAAAAATATATATATATATAGATAGAAGTTTCAGTGGGAGGAATTATGCCTACTTGTTGGTGTCAGGGGGTAAAACAGTGCTTTGTACCAGTGAGAGGAATAGTGCCAAAAGGACCAGATAAAGCAGTGGTTCTCAACCTCGGGGTCGAATGACGATTTGCCAGGGGTCCCCAAATCCTGGGATGATCTCAGCCTCTTTGCGGCCGCCCAGCAAGGCTGTCCCTGGAGCCTGTGGCCGCCCAGATGACCTTGATCAAGAGCACCAAAGTTGGTTGATCAGAACCCCTGCTGCACTGCCACTGATCCCACCCCTCCTGCACTGCCACTGATCCCCCCCCCCAGCACTGCCACTCATCCCATTCCCCCACCAAGGAATAAGAGAAGGAATGTAAAGTACATGAAAAAAGGGGGAGGAACAAATGAAAAGGTAGAGAAAGAACAAAGAAGAAGACTAGAGAGCGAGGGATGGGGGAAATAAACAAGAAATTAGGATAGAGAGAGATAAAAGGTAAAGAAAGGAGAACAAAGAGAAAGAGCCATACATCCTAAAATGTACCATAAGGTGTTTAGTATTGTACAAATGGAAGGGAGCACTAAATGTCCGTGGGTTAGGGGCACAAATTATTGGTCTTGCTTTGGGAGCTGACAACCCATGCTACAAAAATATTTTTACTCTTAGGGGTCCCCACAACTTGGGAACATTTATAAAGGGGTCACGGCAGTAGGAAGGTTGAGAATCACTGAGATAAAGGAAAGCAAAGGGCCGCCTTCGGCCTGTGGACCACTGTTTGGAAATCACCGATCTACATTCTTCAAAGGCCACCAAAGTTAAAATAGATGTTAACCCAATCACTAAAATCTCATATAAGCATTACCTATTAATACGGGGCTAATAATCAAACTACATGCCAGCAGCACACTGAATTTGCTTAGCCTTGGAGGTCTGAATGCTTCCTGAATTTCCCCTCTCATGCCCTTCATAAGGCAGCCAGTTTTAAAATTTTCCATGATGATTATCCCAACTCTGTTTGGCTCAACAAACAACATAAACAATACTAAAACATCCCCCATTATCATGCTGTCCAATATTTGCAGTTGCTGCACATACAGTACTTTATACACAAGACCTGATATGTGAAGTTCAGAAAGATGTCGCCCTGGCCGTCTTCCAACCATTAAGCTCCCCTGCAAGCCATATACTTCATAGTGCTTACCTGCCAAATATCCGACTTCAGGGTCGAGCCCTGCTGCCCTGGCCTCTTCTTAATATTCCCCGTCCTTGATCTCCTCCAGCATTAGTAAGACCTGCAATGGACAAAAAGCATATGAGATCTAAAAACCCATTAAAGTTTTCTTTCAAGAAGAAGGAGCTAAAAATACAAGGTCATTGCTCTATGGCTGGCCGCAGAATCCGGAGAGCAGTTTGAAGATGTTTACTTCGATGCTGTGACCATTTTACTAATATTACATTATGAAAATTTTAGAAGGAGCATTGAAACTTTTCCTGTTGCAATAAGAGGAATGGAACTCCATGGACGAGGAGGGTGTAGGGTGACCACGTGTCCTGGATTGCCCGGGGCAGTACCTCATTTTGCAGGTCTGCCCCGGGCACATTCATTCCAGGACAATACAGTGTCCCGGAAGGAAACTGACACAGCCACCCCCCGGGCCAATCTGATGCCCTCAAAAAAGGCTGCCACATCACTGCTTTACTCACTGACAGTACTTGTCCTAGCCGGGAATGCCCGGAGGAGCACAATCCCGCCCCCTGCTTGTGATTGGAGAAATCATAAATCCCTCCTCTTGTGTCCAATCACTGTGCTGTGATTCGTTACAGCGCAAGCTAATTTTTGGGAAGGGAGGGTGTCCCTGAATGGTAGTTTGGAAATGTGGTCACCCTAGGAGGGCAAGGTTCTGAGCTAGGAACCTCACACATGGAATCTATCATTTTGCTACAGACGTTCCCAAAATATAGAAAGTGGTGGTTGATTCAACTTAACAAGATCAATCCATAATGGTAATATAAGGACGGGGTTGAGCAAAACTTTAAGGGCTACGTTCACCTTTCACATAAACTGGCCCATGCAGACACGGGAACTAGTAGCTTAAAATACAGAATGCCATTTGTAGGCCTCTATACCAGGGGTCTCCAAACTGTGGCCCAGGGGCTCAATGCTGCCTGTTGCTTGCCTTTTTCCAGCCATTGGGGCACTTTGTATACCACCGATGCAAGACACTATTCCACACATTGACAGACAGATTTCTCACCGCTCCAGGTGAGCCCCGTGTGCAATCAAGGGTTGTTGAACCACCAAGGTGCTGGCAATGCTAATGATAGCAAATGGAAGGACGAAGACTGGACAGCCGCACTCCAAAATTACTTAAAATAAGTTGTCTTTTATTTTCAACTGTACACACAGTCACTGCAACCCACAAAATACAGTATGGCCGACGCGTTTCGCACTTACAGTCAGTGCTTAGTCATGGCTTCCACACATTGACACCAAGAATGGGGAATAATTCCTGTTACTGGCAACAACAGGGCACTATTCCTCCCACTGATACCAATGATGGGGCACTATTCCTCCCACTGATACCAATGATGGGGCAGTATTCATCCCACTAATACTAACAATAGGGGGAACTATTCCTCCCACTAATACTAATAGGGGGAACTATTCCTACTGACACCAACGAGGAGGCACTATTCCTCCCACTGGGACTGATGGGGCACTATTCCTCCCACTGATACCAATGATGGGGCAGTATTCCTCCCACTAATACTAACAATAGGGGGAACTATTCCTCCTACTGACACCAACGAGGAGGCACTATTTCTCCCACTGACACTGATGGGGAACTATTCCTCCCACTGACACCAACAATGGAACTCTATTCCTCCCACTGGAAACGAGACATGTGCACACTGAAATATTTTGTTTTTCATCTAAAAAAAACATTTATTTAGTTACTCCCGAAAATTCGTTTTTATTTATTTTGTTTAGTTAAAAAATGCATTTGTCCGAAAATCCGAATGAATTATAGTCAAATCTGTCAATTGAAGGCTTATGGTGTCTGTTGAATGTTCTAAGAAGATTGAACGAAGCAGCTAAACTGTACGATGCCGCAATCGTACATTTCCGACGAATGCTCCGCCCACCAGCTATGGTAGAATTCTAATGTTGTATGACTAGTAATAATTATATTTATCAATTATTATTACTAGTTAACCAACATTAGAATTATTCTATAGCCTATGGGTGGAGCATTTGACCATAAATGTCCGCTCGCAGCGATCGTATGTATTTAGATGCTTCATCGAATATTCATGTCTCTATAATGTCAAATATTTTCTATGTAGAATAATCTCGGACTAATAGAGTTAAGATTAGACAAATTCACCCGCAGGTTCGACAGACACAGATCGCTATTGTCACCGTCATGTCGAATCATCTATCTATATCGAACTGGTGTTACAACGAAACTAAAATTATTTTTTATGTCGGATCTTTCGGATTTCGGATTCTGCGCTGGTCGTTATTGTTTGTTAAAACTAACGCAAAAATCTCTGAAATTCAGACGAAAAAGCATTCCGACGAAAACGAATGCACATGTCTACTGAAAACAACAATAGGGCACTATTCTTCCACTGATATCAAAGATGGCGCACTATTCCTCCCCCTAATGCCAAAGATGCACTGTTTTCTCCCACTGTCGCCAAAACATTTTCTACTCCCAATGGCCACAGACTGGCACCCTCAAGTCTAAAGGACAATATACTAGCCCTTTGTTTATAAAGTTTGAAGACCCCTGCTTTAGACCCTTTGGGGGACATTTACTAATATTGGAGCACACAGAATCTGGTGCTATGGTTGTGTTTGATAGGATTACCCACTGTTGCCTGTAAGTGGTGTTACCACCTCAGACCAATGTTGGAACACAAGCAAACCATAGTGTATTGGGTGACCCTTCTCGTCAGCAGCCCAGTGGGAGTGGTGCCCCGCTGTGCATGCCAGGAAGGGGTACTTAAGGGGCAGACGACATTTTTCGGGGTCCTTCGCCTCATGGCCCTCCTATGCTGGCTTTGGCCTATGGTTCTACAAAGGATCCTAAGCTGTTCATCCAAGTGGGGGAAGCTTCTTAACAAGGACCTGCCCTGGAGGAGACCGAGCAAAGCAAGCTAATGTCTCAGGATAGACCTGGTGACTTTGTTATACAGGGATCCACAGCTCTACTTGTCTTACAGTTCGCCAGATCGATTTAAAGGCTCTTTTCCTGTAAAAGGTTGGAAATTCGGGACTTAAATCCTGTGGCAGAGGATTCCTGGCTATCCATGATCATTCTCAGACAGTCTGTGGCAGAAACTGTTCTCATACTGGTTCGTGCATCATCCCGGCTGCTAGGCCATGTGAGAGGGGTCTATCTGGGTGAGCTATACCCACTCAAGAGGGAGTGGTGACTGACTGATTGGAACTTTAGATATTTTTTTGCATTCTGTACCGCGTACCTGAACCTTCCCCTTTTCTCTATACTCGCCACTTTCTTCACAAGTTTTATGCAGCAAAAATAAAACCTAACAGTTGAAGGTTTTACATCTTGTGTGGACATTGCAATTTCTATAGACTTTCTCCCCTGACAACGAGCTTAGAGGTAACGTGCAAAACCTAAAATCGAAACCAGCAGCTCCTACCGGGGTAGTGCTACACTAGGGCATAGGTATGCAAATATTGAAAGTATTTCGGCCAGGCTTCACGACTGACAGAAAAGGCCTACAGGCCTACAATATTTTTTTTTTAAATGGCACAGTACATTTTAAACCACTGGGGCCCCTTGTCTGCATGGGCCTGTTTATGTAAGGGGTGAACTTAACCTTTACAAACCACAGAGAAATCACATGCAAACCTAATTAAGGTAAAGGCAAAAATTCTACAGTAGGAACCTTTTGATGTGACTTCAGTATAAGTCCAATAATGTTGAATATTTTCTTGCAAGTAGACTATGGTGACCAGATTTTTAAAATGAAATACGGGGGCCTTATTTTTTCTTTACTAGTAATGGCGGCAATCAGTGACTCTCTGCCCGTCGCCCCCTGCCTCACAGCCTCTCAAGTCTTACTCTTTGGGCCACCGCTACTACTAGATGGGGAGCGGAGGAAGATGACTCTGCCAGGGAAGGTAAGGAGATAGGCAGGTGGCTGGCCAGGATTTGAGCCAAGGCAGAAAAACATGCGAGCGAAGCTGAATGGGCATGCGCCCGAAACTAGAAATATTCCCTCCGCTCCGACCAGCACATGTACATCAGAAAGGGGCACAGATAATGGCAAAAATACAACCCCCCTATGCTAGTAGGCACGGCGGAGGGGGGGGGGGTGTAATTCTATTTTTATTTTAATTCTGCACTGACTGTCTTTAAAATTGCCCCTGCCCCCTATTAAAGCGGATGGCCTCTTAAAAAAAAAAAATATTAAAAGCCAGCAGCTACAAATACTGCAGCTGCTGATTTTTAATATTAGGACACTTACCTGTCCTGGAGTCCAGCAGCGTCCGCAGCAGAGGACGAGCGATCGCTCGTCTCTCTGCTGCTCCCCCCTCCATCCACGGTGAGGGAACCAGGAAGTGAAGCGCTCCGGCTTCACTGCCCGGTTCCCTATGGCGCATGCGCGAGTCGCTCTGCGCACACCGATTGGCTCCCGCTGTGTGCTGGGAGCCGAGTGTTCCCAGCACACAACGGGAAAAACCCGTCTTTTGCCCGAGACTGTGGGCCGGAAATGGGTGCAAATACCTGTCTTTAGACAGGTATCTGCACCCCCCTCCCCTGAAAGGTGTCAAATGTGACACCGGAGGGGGGAGGGTACCGATCAGCGGAACTTCACTTTAGGGTGGAGATCCGCTTTAAATCCAATCTGGGAACAAAACCAGGGACAGACTTGGTCCGGGGACAGTGTCCTCAATCAGGGGAATGTCCCCTGAAACTGGGGATGTCTGGTCACCATAAAGTAGACACCATCTCTTTAAGACTATGCAGACATCCAACTATATTTCAATATTCATATTTTTTATTTTTCCAAACACTATTTATTATAATAAAAAAAAAAAAAACGTTCTCTCCTTGGCTTTTTCCAATCATAGTAATTATGAAATATGCATTTTTTTCTGCACAAGATTGGCGTGTATCCATACAGAAGCACAGACTTGTTTTTAAATAACCTGATAGTGGGGGTAGTTCTTCTAATCCTCAAGGGGGAAGGGTAGTGGTATCAATAAGAACTACTCTCTGGGTTGCTATGGAAACCTAAGCCATGTGATTAAAGTGGAGTTATCACATGACCATTGCCTACTTCAAAGCAATCGCACTAGGAAGCATTCATGCAATCACCTGTGAATTTAAAGGTACCATGATGTAATTATTCTATGCTCCAAAACCTTTACCCAGTTACCATGGGAACTCCAAGTCAGTTTCCTGACTCCATTAAGTACCATTTGCACCTAAATTGTCAAATAATTTAAACCTCTTCTATTGTATGAAGATCTCCATCCCCCATACCCTTCTACCAAACACAATGAGGTATTGGACATTTGTTTCCTGCATCTAAAAGCTCCTTATAATACGCCATCAATTAGGCCTGAACCAATAAAAAAAAAAGATCTAAGTATCCCTAATGCAATAGAGGCGTTTTCCAATTTGCTCCTTTATGACCTGCATAGTCAATAAGTGTAATCTGATGGAAAGGTGGGCCAAATCACCTTAAGGGGAATTTTTTAACTGGAGCAGACAGAATCTGCAGTTTGTTTGGATAAACTAGAGTATCTCGAATGGCACCCCAACACACGAAGGCAAAGCACCTGTGTTGTGGTGCACCATAACGCATGGTGGTGCATTTCTTTAGAAAAAAGGGTCATATGCTAGGGTGCGTTGGCAGTAGGGCTGTCTGATCTGGGGGTGCAGTAAAAAAGTCAAGCAACATAATGTCAACACTGTGTAAATTAGGGATGAGCTCCGGCGTGTTCGCACACTCCATGTGCAGAGCCCGTCAGGAAGTCGGCGCGGCGCTGCGCTAATCACAGGCAGGGAGACATTGTCCCGATGCATGGCTGCAGAGATCGGGAAATGTCTCCCTGCCTGTGAATAGCGCAGCGCCGTGCCGACTACCTGGCAGGCTCTGCATGTGGAGTGTGCGAACCCACCGGAGCTCATCCCTAGTGTTAACCACTGGTAGTCTGTCACACAGTCTGGCAGAGATACAGGGAACCAGTATTTACTGTAAACTCGACACGCTTCAGAGTGAACAGGGATTATAATCATTAGATTAGGATGACTAAACAGAACCGGTGTCCCTTTATATCAGTGGTTCTCAACCTGGGGGTCGATTGATGATTTTCCAGAGGTCACCATTTCCTGGGCTGTTCCTGAATCCCGCACCACTCTCCCAGGCTTTTCATGGCTGCCCAGCAGGGCTGTCCCTGGAGCCTGTGGCCGCCCAGCAGGGCTGTCCCTGGAGCCTGTGTCCCCCCAGCAGGGCTGTCCCTGGAGCCTGTGTCCCCCCAGCAGGGCTGTCCCTGGAGCCTGTGTCCCCCCAGCAGGGCTGTCCCTGGAGCCTGTGGCCGCCTGGCTGGGTTGTTCCTGGAGCCCGTGGCCGCCCACTCAGCCTCTTCGCAGCGACCCATTCAGTTCACGGCATAGCTGGGGGGCAGAGACCAGAGGTCATCTGGCTGGTGAGTAATGTGAAGTGGGAGGGGCTGGAGGAGACCCTATTTCCTAATTTTGGCATAGGTGTCACTGCTGCGAGACACCACAAAGTCAGAGTAATAGTGAAATCGGAGACACAGTGAGTAACACTACCTGTGATTACAGTTTCCATTAAAGGTCCCCACTACAGTTCTCAAATCAGCAGCAGACCTTGATCAAGAGCACCTAAGTTGGCTGATCAGAACTTCCCCCCAGCACTGCCACTCATCCGACCCCCCACCCCCGCCCAGAGGCGATTAAGTTTGCATGTGCTGCGCTATATAAGTTTTCATTCATTCATTCACCCCCACCAAGGAGTAAGAGAAGGAGTAAAAATAAAGAATACATCCTTCTGTTAAAAAAAAGAGAATACATGGGAGAGGAAAAGATGGGGAGGAACAAAGAAAAAGGTTGAGAAAGAATAGGAGAAAGAACAAGACAGACAGCTAGAGAGAGGGATGGGGGGACAAGAAATTAGGATAGAGAGAGATAAAAAGGGAAAGAAAGAACGAAAATAAAGAGGGGTCCCCACAACTTGGGAAATGTTATCAAGGGGTCACGCCACTAGAAGGTTGAGAACCACTGCTTTATATCATGTGTTCCTATCACAGTCTGCCTTTACTTTGGGGTCCCTACCAGAGTCCCCCCTTACATCGGGTGTCCCCATCAGATTCCCTTTTACACCAGGGTCCAAATCAGAATGCCCCCTCCCATCAATTGTCCCCATAAGTGTACCCCTTAAATCTGGTGTTTTTATGAGAGTGCTACCTTACATCAATTGTCTCGATCAGAGTGCCCCCTTACATCAAATGTCCCCATCAGAATGCCACCTTACATCAATTGTCCCCATCAAATTGCCCCCTTACATCAATTGTTACCATAAGACTGCCCCCTTACATCAATTCCCCCCCCATCAGAGTTCCCCCTTACATAATTTGTGCCCATCAGAGTTTCCCCTTACATCAACTGCCCCTATCAGAGTTTCCCTTTACATTACCTGTCTCCCTCAAAGTGCCCCCTTACATTAATTTCCCACTTTATAGTGCCCCCCCTAACATCAGAGTGTCCCATTCAAAGTGCCCCTTTACATCAATTGTCCTCCATCAGAGTTCCCCCCTTACATAAATTGTCCCCATCACAGTTCCCACTTACATCATTTGTCCCCATCACAGTTCCCCCTTAAATCATTTTTCCCATCAGAGTTCCCCCTTACATCAATTGTCTCCATCAGAGTTTCCCTTTACATTACCTGTCCCCATCAGAGTGCCCCCTTACATCAATTTCCGGTTTCATAGTGCCATCTTACATCAGAGTTTCCCTTCACATCAAATGTCTCCATCAGATTTTCCCTTTACATTATGTGCCCCCATCAGAGTGCCCCTTACATCAATTGTCCCCTTCAAAATGCCCTCTCACAACAACTGTTCCCATCAGTGTTGCTCTTCACATCAAATGTCTCAATCAGAGTTTCCTTTTACGTTACATGTCCCCACCAGAGTGCCCCCTGACATCAACTGCCCCCATAAAAATGCCCCTATCAGGGCCCCTTTACATTAACTTCCCTCATCAGACTGGCTATGGATCAGCAGATGCACTCTTAGCGACCTGGGGAGGGGCAACTTATATCTGGGGGGCAGCAGCTCACTCCAGCACCCACCTACATCCAAACCTGGCTGGCAATCTGTTCACTTTGAATGGGCTGCCTTAAAGTGGTTGCAAGCCCTTACATGAAATGACTGGCCTTGGGAGATACACAGAGATGAAACAAATCCAGTTGTACCTGTTCATCTGCAGTCTTCCTCTACATCCGTTCAAAGTCCAACATTTTTAAAGCTTGTCTGAACAGTCAGAAAACAGGGGGTAGAGAGCTGAAATTACACCCTGCATAGCTCAGTGAGGAGAGCTCTGAGAGCTGATTGGTGGGAAGTGACACACTCCCTCATAGAGCACACAGGAACAAAGCTGAGGCAGTCAATCACAAGCTGTGTGCTCGAGGTCCCTCCCCTGTCACATTTTTTCTCTTGATGTCAGAAAAGTTTGTCTCAGACATGAGAAAGCACAGGAATGAGGCAGCAGGCAGAAATTACACTTAGTGCACTCAATTGAGACAAGGACAAACTATAGAAGGATATGCTTTGTGATGACGTCACACGTCCAGCCCTGCCCCCCTACAGTTAGAAACACATATGAGGTCACACTTAACCCATACAGCACCCCCTAGTGGTTAACTTCTAAACTGCAATTGTCATTTTCACAGCAATCAATGCATTTTTGCTGTGAAAATGACAATGGTCCCAAAATGAGTCAAAAGTGTCCGATGTGTCCGCCATAATGTCACAGTCACGAAAAAAATTGCTGATCGCCGCCATTAGTAGTAAAAAAAAAAAATATGAATAAAAATGCCATAAAACTATCCCCTATATTGTAAACTCTATAAATTGTGCGCAAACCAATCGTTACACGCTTATTGCGATTTTTTTACCAAAAATAGGTAGAAGAATACGTATCGGCCTAAACTGAGGGGAAAAAAATAATGTTATATCTTTTTTGGGGATATTTATTATAGCAAAAAGTAAAAAATATTGCAATTTTTTCCAAAATTGACGGTTTATTTTTGTTTATAGCACAAAAAATAAAAACCGCCGAGGTGATCAAATACCACCAAAAGAAAGCTCTATTTGTGGAAAAAAAAGGACGCCAATTTTGTTTGGGAGCCACGTCGCACGACCACGCAATTGTCAGTTAAAGTGAAGCAGTGCCAAATCACAAAAAGGGGCAAGGTCCTTAACCTGCATATTGGTCCGGGTCTTAAGTGGTTAACACAACCCACAGCAAAGAAGCAAATAGGCCCTCAATAAAACCTGCAGATTTACATTTTGAAAATGGCTTTTTAACTTTTATTAACATGTCGAAGCTTATGTGACATTTTCAGTGATCGGGTTTACGTTTTAATGACATTTCCACATTGTGATAATTATAAAAAGCAGAAACTATCTTATTTCTCCGCTTTTTAGGATTGGTGTGATTAAGAAACAGCGCTGGGCTTATGTCATGCAATCAATTGGGATCCAAATAGTGCTCGTGGATTTTTTTTTTTTTTTTTTTTTAAAAGAGAAAAATAATGTTTGATTTAATTCTCATTAATATTAACTAGAATCAACAAAGTGATACTTAACAGGCCCTTCCATATATATATTTTTTCCCAAACAGCCAGATTACAGTTATCAGAAATTAACTCAGCCAAATATTTTTTTAAGGAAGACAAGTAGCAGTCAATCCTGCATTGTGTAGATAATTGATCATTATACTTGTATTACTCTGGGCCAGAAGACTGATCTTATAATTAACTGGGACTCGGCTCCTAATTAGGATATTTGTTATTCATGTTTGGCAGGAAGAATCAAGTACATAGAAATTAACATAATGCCTCTACCTAAAAAAAAAAAAAAAAATCCTTGTAGTAGATTTGAACTTATGAATAATAATCAGAGAGAGAGACATCAAGGGAAGGCTGATGAGAGGGAAATATGTTCCTGATTTGTGGAGTGCTGGAATACAGGGCTAATGAGAAACAGGGCTGTTATTGTTGACCTTATCCCACCTGTCATCACAGTTACGACCCCGGGACAAAATTCTTTCTTAGCCAGTCAAATGTCAAAGTATTTGTTACATTTGTAGGTGTGCTGGCAGGAAAGATGGCTGTGGGATGACCATCTGCCTGCTGGTGTGTTGGTGTATAGAGTTTTACTACAGGCAGTTTTACTACAGGCAGTTTTACTACAGGCCGTGTTGCACCCCTAGTTCAATGTTCTTGGGCCCTGATGGTATTAAAAAAAGGAAGAAAAAAAATCAGCTTAGGCTTCTGGTCTTTCCTCTACATCCTATATTTCCTTCATAGTCCTCCCACTCATGTAACCCTACAACATGCGACATCTTCACCCTTTGTAAATTTGGCAACTTGTCTACTATCCAATGGCAACACCACCACCTGTCCCTTCTTTACCCCCATGTACAATTATCTCCTCAACCGTGGCCCTGTAAAACTAAAACTCACAACTAATGATCACAAACCATATGCAACCCATTTCACCAATAACCCACCTACCAGTGGCGGCTGGTGCTCACATTTTTTGGGGGAGCGAAAATGAAAAAAATAAATAAATTGCAGCCTCACTGTGCCCATCAAATGCAGCCACTGTGGCATCAATTGTCACCACTGTGCCATGCCATCAAATGCAGTCACTATGCCATCAATTCTCACCACTGTGCCATGCCATCAAACGCAGCCACTGTGCCATCGATTGTCACCACTGTGCCATGCCATCAATTTGCAGCCACTGTGCCATGCCATCAAACGCAGCCACTGTGTCATTGATTGTCACCACTGTGCCATGCCATCAATTCTCACCACTGTGCCATGCCATCAAACGCAGCCACTGTGCCATCGATTGTCACCACTGTGCCATGCCATCAATTTGCAGCCACTGTGCCATGCCAACAAACGCAGCCACTGTGCCATGCCATCAAACGCAGCCAAACGTGCCATTGTCGCCACTGTGCATGCCACTGTGCCCTTGTTGCCACTGTGCCCTTGTTGCCCATTGTCGCCACTGTGCATGCCAATGTGCCCTTGTCGCCACTGTGCCCTTGTTGCCACTGTGCCCTTGTTGCCTATTGTCACCACTGTGCCCTTGCTGCCACTGTGCCCTTGTTGCCCATTGTCGCCACTGTGCATGCCAATGTGCCCTTGTTGCCACTGTGCCCTTTTTGCCTATTGTCGCCACTGTGCATGCCAATGTGCCCTTGTTGCCACTGTGCCCTTGTTGCCACTGTGCCCCGTAATATGCACTTACCTTAATGCTTCCAGGTCCCCGATGTCTTCTCCTGCCTTGGTGACGCTTCAGCCAATCAGGTTACCGGTAACCAAAATCCGGGAACCTGATTGGCTGAAACAGCCATCAATCTTATCCAAGGAACGCACACCCTGTGTAAATCCGAGAGCCGGAGGGCGGTACTCGGAAAGCACTTCCTTACAGCAAACCAGCTGCCGCTATTCAGGTAATCGGCACCCAAATGTCCGGTTTTCTGAATAGACCAGCGGCAGCTGGCAACAATAATACCATACACTCATTGCAATGCAATAAATGTATGTTATTTGCGAGAGGGGGTGGCGCTGCAGCTCCCTCTATTGACGGCCGCCATTACTGCAGGTGTTAAAAAGAGAAAAATACATTTTAAGTGAATAAAATGTCTTAACGAGCCCGTTTTTTTTTTTTTTTTAACTACAGGAGGGGGGCACTGCCACCTACCACATTCAATTTCCTCCAGTTACACAAGACTGCAGACCAAAACCCACAAATAATAACCACCTACCACATGCAACTCCTTAACTATCGACAACCCTGCTGACTAAAAACCCTCCACCAATTACCACCTTTCATTCTATTAACAGGGTAGGACACACTAATTCAGGGTACTTTGTCACAGTAAGTGGGCTTAGCACTATATTACCATATAGCAGGGGTGTCAAACTGGTGGCCCTCCAGCTGTTGCAAAACTACAAGTCCCATGAGGCATTTGCAAGGCTAACAGTTACAAGCATGACTCCCGCAGGCAGAGGCATGATGGGACTTGTAGTTTCGGAACAGCTGGAGGGCCGCCAGTTTGACACCCCTGCCATATAGTGTGACTAAACCCCCATATTTTTAAATATGTTCAGGTGTTCTTAACTAGGCTTGCAGGATAGTTGTCATTTTTGCATGTGTGCACTAAAATCTGTTTTGTACTGTCTTTGGCCTTATAGCAGCACCATCTTAGATGTATAGCATTTTTAGGGTGTGCCCCCCAAGTATGTTTTTGTATTTTGTATAGACTCTGACCAGGTCTTTTGGGCTGGAGCACCCCTCCCCCTCTTCATTACCTCTTATTAGTGGTCACCAGTATATAGGAAGAATCTCTTCAGTGCTCCCACATAGAGGAGTTTATCTCCCAAGGTTGAGACACTAGGTTCTTTCATTCTATTAACAGGTTAGGACACACTAATTCAGGGTACTTTGTCACAGTAAGTGGGCTTAGCACTATATGACCATATAGTGTGACCAAACCCCAGTATTTTTTAATATGTTCAGGTGTTTTTAACTAGCCTTGCAGGACAAATGTCATTTTTGCATGTGTGCACTATAATCTGTTTTGTACTGTTTTTGGTCTTATAGCAGCATCATCTTGGATGTATAGCATTTTTAGGGTGTGCCCCCCAAGTATGTTTTTGTATTATCCAATGGCAACACCACCCCCCTTCCCTCTATGTACAATTATCTCCTCAACCATGGCCCTGTAAAACTAAAACTCACAGCTAATGATCGCAAACCATATGCAACCCATTTCACCAATAAGCAGGGAAGGGGTTAACCACTAGGGGGTTAGGAAGGGGTTAAGTGTGTCCTAGGGAGTGATTATCAGTGTTTGGGGGCGGGGATTACTTGACATGACACTGATTGCTGCTCCCGATGAGAGGGAGCAGACGATCAGTTTCCTGTCAATAGGCAGAACAGGGAGATGCCTTGTTTACACTGACCTCTCCCCATTCTGCCGCTTTGTGTCCGCGGTAAATATATGTTACTTTGTGCAGCCGTGCTAGTCTACCGACGTATATGTGCAGGAGACGGTCAGGAACCGATTAAGCATACCTAAACCCAAGAGCAAAAATATAATTTATTGTAGCTTGCCAATCCGTGGCATCACACACACTGTATATATAAGTCCATTACATTTTTTTAAATCTGTGAACTGGGGGCATGAGGTTGATTTAGAGTACAAGTTTAGGTTGCACAATTCTTAAAGGGCTAACCCACTGTCTTTCAGTGGAGGGGTGTGACCATTTAACGTAGAAGATTAGGCTACACAACACACCACCTTTTAAATTCCTCATCCCCATTATTCCCCAATGTGCTGCATACATTTTAGAATAAGGTGCAATTTAAATACATGTTTCTATGTAGTCACATGACCACAAAGCTTTGAGTCCTCTTTGCAATGTACAGGGCCAACAACAAGGACTGAATTCCAAAGAGCAGTGACATCACCCAGCAGCTTCCACTACTCTAGGTGTTGTTGGGTTGTTGGAGGGATAGACCGTTCCCTCCCGCCAGCTGCAAATTACAGAGGAGATGGAGCTTTGCGGTCATGTGACCACATAGAAAAACTAAAACTTAATTAATTAAGTAATGGGGACGCATCATTTAAAAAATGGGGTGTTGTATAGCCCAATTTCTACATTAAATGGTTACTCTCTTCCGCTAAAAGACAGTGGATTAGCCCTTTAAGAATTTTTGCCCATACCCATCCACGAAAAAAATAAACAGTTTCTCCTCCAGGGGAAGAAAGAGCAGCCGCTGATTTAGTGTTTATTGCCTCGCCCTTCAGATGGAAGCAAGCTAAATCTTCTTAACACCATTAAAAAAAAAAGTTCCCCACAATGGTTTATGGCAATTGAGCAAATGAAAACCATTGTAGATTTGCTGATGGAAGCACATTAAAGATGCAGTTATTCTTTTCTCCCAATGATCTGTTAGAAAAAGAGACAAATGTAATATACTTGACTTTTGCCCTTTATAAAAAGAAGTCAGTAAAAGAAGGTGAGAACATTTTTTGGAGCTGAATATAACAAAGCCTGGAAAGAACACTTGTACGGGTGTACGGCGGACTGTAAAACACGTATGGGGTTACTGCAAGAGCAAAGTGTGCCAACCCACAGCCATGGGCGTCCGCTCCATAGGGCAACGGGGGTCAGTTGCCCCCCCCTGGAATTTAAGAACTGCAGGGGGTGTCAGGCCGGCACCCCCCGCGAATGAATATCAGCGCGGGGGGTGATCAGCGCGAGTGTCTTTGGGTATAACAAGTGAGCTACTGGTTGCTGGTGACATGGTAGTGCCCTGGTGTTGCTGGCGACATGGTGGTGCCCTGGTGACATGGTGGTGCCCTGGTGACATGGTGGTGCCCGGGTGTTGCTGGTGACATGGTGGTGCCCTGGTGTTGCTGGTGACATGGTGGTGCCATGGTGTTGCTGGTGACATGGTGGTGCCCTGGTGTTGCTGGTGACATGGTGGTGCCCTGGTGGTGCCCTGGTGTTGATGGCGATGTGTGTATGTACATTAGTCTTGCCTAGCGCTAGTGGTCGAAGAAAGGGTAAAATGCGACTGTGTATTGCCGCTGCTGATGCGCCCCCCCCTGAAAAAATTTCAGCGGACGTCCATGCCCACAGCTACAAACCAGGAATATTCCATCATTGTTCTTATTATAGGACATTGACTTGGCTGCAGTCAGTCACAAAGTGCTATTTACCTACCTGCAGATAGTTCTGACCTCACCTCACCTAAAATGCAGATGGGCATAGGTTTTATGTCATTATGAAAGGTAAGGCGATTGATGGACAAGATCTAAGATGGAATCTGGCCTGGGTTTTACCAGCCACCTTGGCAGGGTTGGTTCTGGACCAGATTTTGCGGTCCACTTGTGTCCACCAACAGGTGGTATAATTTAAGCAGGACTAGAGCAAAGGATTCTAGGGTATGGCAGCCATGGCAAGTGCCATGGCTGCCATATGAAGGGGGCGCTGGTGAGTGGCTGGGCAGCTATGCACTTACCAGGGTCTGATGGTCTCTTCTTCAGGAAGTCAAAAACTTGAGAGAGCAGCTTATGTGAAGTTTGCTTTGTAAGAGAAAAGGTTTGCATCATCTTGGGGGTGACTGGGTGAAGCCCTTCAGTTAGGAACCTGCAATGTTCAATTAGTGCCTGGATGGCAAGGATTTATTTTCAGTTTTTTTTTGTGCTATTTTAATGCCACCTTTTAAATAAAACTGGCTACAAGTCAGATTTTAACCACGTGCTGACCGTGCCATAGCCGAATGACAGCTACAGTGCGGCTTGATAACTCTGGGAGGACGTACATTGACGTCCTCCCAGAATCGTGCTCCCACACACCCCCTGGGGCACGCACATGGGAATATCTGTGACCATCGGGTCCAGAGGACCCGACACATCATGGTAAATGTCCGCTGACAGCAGCCGTTTACCACGTGATCGCTCCATCAAATGACAGAGCGATCACTTGTAAAAAAAAACAGTGTCATATCCGGCTCCTCTTTCTCCTCTCTTTACCAATAGGTACAGTACGAGGGGAGAGAATGGTTGCAGCAGCGCTGTGGGCTGGATGTGTAGTGCCCACAGCGCTGCTCTGTGACAAGTGCAGATTCTGCCATCCCTCTGGCATCCTGCCATCCCTCCACTATACTCTGCCATCCCTCTGTCATCCCTCCATACTCTGCCATGCTTAGCCATCCATCCCATCCACCCCCAGTCATACTCGGCGATACCAGTCATACTCGGCAATACCCAGCCATACTCTGCGATACCCAGCCATACTCAGTGATACCCAACCATACCCGGCCATACTCATCATACAAGGCTTTACCCAGCTATACTCTGCAATATCCAATCGTACCCAGCCATACTCTGAAAAACTCAGCAGTACCCAGCCATACCCAGGGTCTCAAAAAATGAGATAGGTCATCAGTACTTCAGGTGTGATCAATTTTCAGAGATTGACACCATAGCAAATAATATACACAGATTTGGGTTATTTTTACCAAAGATATGTAGCAGTATAAATTTTGGTCCAAGTTTATGAAGAAAAATTATTAATTTGCAACATTTTATAACAGAAACAAAGAAAAAAAATATTTTTTTTAACAGGATTTTCAGTCTTTTTTTTCTTTTATAGCGCAAAAAATAAAAAATCAATTGCCGATTAAATACGACTAAAAGAAAGCTCTATTTGTGGGGGGAAAAAAAGGACAAAAAAAATCATATGGGTACAGTGTTGCATGACTGAGTAATTGTCATTCGAATTGTTAGAGCACCGAAAGCCGTAAATTGGTCTGGTTAGGAAGGGGGTTTACGTGCCCACCAGTGGTCAAGTGGTTAAGAACAACCCTTTTCCCAGGAAAGGTGATCCCCTTTGAGCTAACCACTGACATATGGTGGATTTGGTAGGCATCTTCCTGAACAAGTGGAAAAATGGACGACGTGTTAAAATTCCTGCTGCAGGCCACTGCAACTCAGCAGGAAACCAATCAATAGCAGCAAGAAGCCAAACAGCAACAGCAGTAGGTGAATTGCCAGTTTGAGGAGACCCAGCAGGAAACCAACCACTAGATCGCAGAGGCCAGTGCA
Source organism: Rana kukunoris (assembly GCA_029574335.1). Taxonomy (NCBI): domain Eukaryota; kingdom Metazoa; phylum Chordata; class Amphibia; order Anura; family Ranidae; genus Rana; species Rana kukunoris. The sequence continues at coordinate 43,530,153 of CM056050.1, read as the reverse complement.
ACGCAGCAGGAGGCAAATCGCCAGTTTATGGAGGCCTTGGTGGAATTAAAGAAGGCGTCCTTTGCTCAGGTCTTTTGCCAGTGGAACAGAAAATGGTGCGTGCCAGGTATTTCCTGCAGAAGATGACAGCATCAGATGATGTGGAAGCTTATCTTGCAATGTTTGAATGAGTCGCCATTTGGGAAGGATGGCAAAAAGAACAATAGGCAGGACTGCTAGCACCCTTTCTGACCAGAGAACCCCAAAAGGCCCATTTCGACTTGGAACCATATGTGGCCCAAGAGATTGAAAGCCAAAATACTTGCATACCTGGGTGCGGCGCGGGATCGCACGTTATTTAAATAATACACTCCCCCTACCCGCCCAATTTGAATTAAAGCGGGCCATTTACGCTACGCCGCCTCAACTTTACAGGCAAGTGCTTTGAGAATAAAGCACTTGCCTGAAAAAGTTGTAGCGGCGTAGTGTTAATACCATATGCTAGGCAGGTTTAGAATTAAGCCGCTCCTACCTGAATCTAGCCCTATATCTACTAAGTGCTGTTAAAGTGATGCGCCATGTGTTCACAACTAATGTTTATTTCCAAGTACAGCTTTCTGAAAATGAGAAAAGCCTCTGAGTTTCTGCATTAAAGTCTTAGCATGTACACAGGGCGTGATCGCTGCATTGCTGCAGGCAGTAAGATAACAGCAAGGTAAACTCATAATATGCTAGACAGGTAATCAATGCACAAACCTAAGAGATGGTAGTGTAATTTCAAAAGACAGCCAATACCAGGGGAGTGTAACCTGAAACAATCAGTGCAAACCTGATCAGCCTAGGAGCTAGTGGTGGTGGTGGAAAAGGGTCATCCTCCTGGCAGTGAGAAAAGAAGAACTCAATGGAACATGTGCCAGTTGACCCAAGTCCCACATGACCTAGGTATTCACTTGGACCTATTGAGCCTTAATCTGTAACAAAATACAGAATGCCGGGGGTTAACATGGATATGGATCAGGGGGGTGGAGTGGAAATTGCTTCAGAGGTGCCTTCATTGTGTGAAGATATGGAACTCTGAAAGGAGAGCTTGAACTGAAAGATGGCTATACAATTCGGCCCTTGGCTGACTCCATTTACTGTAGACCATTAGCTGGAGGGTCCTGATCACATGGGGAAGCTAGAAGGCAACTTCAAGTGCAGATGTATGTATAATTAAGTGCTGCAGTATATACTTTTTTTTCAATACAAAGCAATAGTTCTACTTTTAGTACTAAAGATTGTCAATAAACAAAAAGCTGTTTTCTATAACACTGTGTGCCTAGAACCGGAGAAATATTTAACATTTCCGGTGGTAAATGTTCTAAAATTGAGTACATTACATTAACACCAACCATCCATAATGCACAAAGGGTTGGATTGCGTAAATAATTCATCCTCTGTGATAAGAATTAATACCACAAGTATGCTTTTAATGCATATTTGATCACACCACTGCATTAAAACGTTTTCCACATATAATTTTTTAATACTGTTCACTAGATCTATAAAAGGACTACTAACATTCTTATACCTTAAAAGCTAATCCCACCCGAGAATGATATTTTCACACAGGATAATTTGAGATTCTATCTAAATATCCTTTATAAGGGCTTTTAATAGCAATGGTGTGTTTGTCAATGCCTGACAACACACATGTCCAAAGGAATAAGGAGGAGTATGGCAACATACCCTATATGAGCCATCTGTCAAATGGTGGATGGCTTTTCAGAGGGGTGGCAAACACTGTCATGTGTAAAATTTTACAGGCTCTAGTAAAAACGAATAAAAATTCAACTTCATCATTAAAACGACGTTGCCCCCACGCGATCGTTAAAAAAAAAAATGCTCTAGAAAAGCGTGGTGACGTACAACACGTAAGACGGCACTATAAAGGCGAATTTCCATGCGGATGGCACCACCCTTGGGGCTGCTTTAGCTGATTTCATGTTAGTAAAAGACGATTTGCGCTTTTCTGTCTGTTACAGCGTGATGAATGTGCTATCTCCATTACGAACGGTAGTTTTACCAGAACGAGAGCTCCCGTCTCATAACTTGATTCTGAGCATGCGCGAATTTTTCACGTCGTTAAAGCCCACACACGATCATTTTTTACAACCCGAAAAACGACAACGTTTAAAACGTCGTTAAAAAAGAGAGCATGTTTGAATTTTTTTTTTGCCCGTATTTCAGAACCCGAAAAATGCTCTGAAGCCCACATTTGATCATTTTAAATGAAATATATTTTTAAAAAAGTCGTTTTTTACAACCCGAAAAATAGAAATGGACAAAAAGCAATATTGTAGTAAATTTTGTGATCTCTAAGAATGAATAACCCCACATTATAAGCAGCTAGACTAATCAGAGATAGCTTATGTTAAAGCTCTTTAAATGTTGAACTTCAGAAAGTTTGAACTGACCTTGCAGTGGGACTCCCTGCAAGAGTTAAATGCTCAATTTTATCTAGGGTAGAATTAAAAAACACTTGTGTTTTGCGCTCCCTCAGGCTACTACCTGTCTGTGCCACATCCCTTAAAGCCTTTTCTTTTTGGTGCTCCAATAATTGCTCTCTGATGGTATCGCATACAATACAGGACCAGCAGTTCTGCATTGTATGTGAGGATAAATGCTCAATTTTATCCAGGGTACCATTAAAAAGTACTTTTACAGTTCCTTCGTTCCCACAGGCTACCACCTCTCTGTGCATATGTCCCTTGAAGCCTCTTCTCTTTGGGGCTCCATCAATCAGTTGCTCTTTGATGGCATCATGTACAATAGAGGACTAACAGTCCTGCATTGCAAGTGAGGATATGAATGTCCTTAGAGGTAATTTTTTGACACAGTGACCAGTGGAGGCAAAATCCCTGACACAGTGGCCAATGAAGGCCAAGTCTTTGACACTGTGGCCATCAGAGGCCAAGTCTTTGACACATTGGCCTTCAAAGGCCAAGTCTTTGACACAGATGCCAACTATTTGACACATTGGAGGCCAAGTCGTTGACACAGTGGCCATCGGAGGCCAAGTCTTTGACACAGTGGCCAATGAAGGCCAAGTCTTGGAGAACATGTTTTCAACACAATGGCTATTGAAGGCCAGGTCTTAGACACAGTGGCCATCAGAGGCCAAGTCTTTGACACAGTGGCCAATGAAGGCCAAGTCTTTGACACAGTGGCCATCAGATGCCAAGTCTTTGACACAGAGGCCAACTATTTGACACATTGGAGGCCAAGTCTTTGACACAGTGGCCATTGGAGGTCAAGTTTTTGACACAATAGTAGAATACCACTAGAGGTGAATGTCGGCACAGCACAGAGGGTTAACATAAAAATGCCATCAGGGTAGTAAAATCAGACAAATTGCTTAACACACTTAAAAACTGTTTATGTGAATTTACTGGATCTCTAGTTTCCAATACTATGAGACAAGTTAGCTAAATCACACTCATGATCAGGTATTCCAAGTTCAGAGATTTGCAGAAAAAAGAACACAAAGCAAACAGCAAAAGGAAACTAGCCCAAATCAATGCATATTTAATTACATTCACAACATTTAACTTGGCCCCTTATAAAGCCACAGCACTGTGCTGTAATATCAAGGCCAGGCTATGTATAAATGCAGCAAGGATTTCCTCTACTTGTCTTAGCAGCCAGCAGATAGGATTTTACAAGGGGGAGACAGGGCTCGCACAATGAGACACTGATACTCTTTAAGTTGAAAGTTAATAAAGAAAACAGCTGTGTGTACACGAGGTCAGATAGAAGTCCAGAGACAGTGGAATTACGGCTCACGGAGGCAGTCGTGGAATGTTTATGGGTGTAGTTCTGAAGAAGATGAAAAATGAAGCTCTATGGGGAAGAGGATTCACTGGGCGTCTTGCTTTTGAAAAGAATCCACTGTACATGCTATATTTTATTTTTTTATGCTATCGTGGTATTTGTCTAGTATATGGAAGGATAATAGCATTTATGTTTTCATCCAGTCTCTGTAGGGTTGTAGGGACTGTTTCTAGAGCCTGCATACTGCAAGGGTTGACTTCAGAGGGTACAACTTCTCTAGGCCTATGGGCTTAAAGAAAACTAAGCAGAACGCTTATGCCTACTTCTAATTTCCCAGCTGTGTGCTCATATTACATGCAAATGGGCAACATTTCCCTTCCATTAAGTTCCTTTCTTCATACACTCTAAGACTAAACATTTGTGGACACCTGACCATCACACCTACATCAAGTACAGTATTCAAGCACCCCTTCAAATTATTGAGTTTAGGTGTTTCCAGTGAAGGCTACGGGAAAATGCTACAGCATACAAAAATATTTTAGACAGTTTGAACCAGGGCTGTCTTAATGAGTGGGCACACCTGGGCACTGCCCAGGGGCCTCTGCACTTTCCCAAAAGAAGCTTGTCCTTGAGCCCACGCTGCCCCACAATTGGAGTGCTAGGGGTATATATGGGGTGTAGATGGGGCCATAGTGATGGGGAGGCATCAATCTAGCAGATATATTATATGTACAGGACAGCTTTGTTACTTTATGTATGTAGTATTTTCCCACCGTTTCTTTACTGTACAGAAAGATTGTTAATGTAGTAATGCGGAGGTCCACCCAAAAGGGGAAGTTCTCCTGGTCTGCCTCCTACCCTCTTGATGTCTGTTAAACTGTACTGTCTCCATTGTAGGGGCCCCAGAGCATTACTTTGCTCAGGGGCCCATAATGCTATTAAGATGGTTTCAACAGTGCATTTTCTTGTTCAGGCATGAGTGTGCCCCTGAACACAAAGCCAGTGTTATAAACGTATGGCTCAATGAGTTTGTTTTAGAGGAACTCGAGGAGCCTGGGTCAAGGGAGTATCAGGGAAGCATGTCATCAGAGGAGTATCAGGGAAGGGTGCCACAAGGGGAGAATCAGATAGAGATGCCATCAGGGGTGTATTAGGGAGGAGTGCCATCCATAGAGTACCAGGGAATGTTTTTTTTTTGGGAGAGACTCAGGAAAGGCTGCCATCAGGGGATTATCAGGGAAGGGTGCCATCAGAAAAGTTTTAGGGAATCATGCCATCAGAGGTGTATTATGAAATGGTGACATCAGGGGTGCCATTAGGGGAGTATCAGGGAAGTTTGGCATCAGGGGATACTTTGGAAAGGATGTCACTAGTAGAGTATCGGGGGAAGGCTGCCATGAGGGGAGTATTAAGGAAGGGTGCTGTCAGTGGAGTATCATGGAAGTTTGCCACAAGGTGAGTATCAGGAAAGGTTGCGATCAGGGGAATATCAGGGAAGGGTGCCATCAGGAGAGTTTAAGGAAGGGTGCCATCAGGAGAGTATAATTGAAGTATGCTATGAGGTGAGTATCAGTGAAGTTTGCCATGCAGGCAGTATCAGGGAAGGATGCCATTAGGGGAATATCAGGGAAGGGTAATATCACAAAAGTATTAGGGAAGAGTGCCATCAGGAGAGTATCATTGAAGGGTGCCATGAGGTGAATATCTGTGGAGTTTGCCATGTGGGGAGTATCAAGGAAGGAGGCAATCAGGGTATTATTAGGGAAGGGTGCTATGGGGAGAATATCAGTGAAGGGTGCCATGAGGCGAGTATCTGGAAAGTTTGCCATGCGCGGAGTATCAGGGAAGGATGCCATGAGGTGAGCATTAGGGAAGGATGCCATCAGAGGAGCATCAGGGAAGGTAATGTCACTGGAACAAGGCAACCAGGACAAGTATCTCCCTGTCAATCACACTTTAGGAAACCTTACATTTACTTTTCAACCTGTTATACTTTGAGCATTTTACAATCTCTAAACGGATAACTCCACTTTCGTGGGGGATGGGGGGGGGGGGGGAATAGTGAATAAAAGAAAAAATAATATAGTGCATATAATTGTGACACTAATAATTTTGTAATTGAATGTTATTAAAAATTACGACTGTAGATCACCCAGAGGGGAATGTTTTTTTCTCAACAAAAAGTTACGCTTTAATATTGATATTGACGTACAAAACTGTGCAAAAAAGTGGTTTTCATATTTGCCTGGATTTCCACTAAACATAGCAAGTTTGCAATGGCTGGCACACAATTATATTACTACTTTGGGTGATATAGTGTTTAACAGGTTAAAGGGGTTGTAAAGGTACATTTTTTTTCCTTAAATAGCTTCCTTTACCTTAGTGCAGTCCTCCTTCACTTACCTTATTCTTTGATTTTGCTTTTAAATGTCCTTATTTCTTCTGAGAAATCCTCACTTCCTGTTCTTCTGTCTGTAACTCCACGCAGTAATGCAAGGCTTTCTCCCTGTTGTAGAGTGTCATGCTCGCGCCTTCACTTGGACTACAGGAGTCAAGGAGAACTGTACTAAGGTGAAGGAAGCTATTTAGGGAAAAAAAATTGTACCTCCCCTTTAAGCTTCAAAGATTATGACCATTTTAATGCTGCCAAGTACATTTAGTATTTTTTATAAACCAAATACTGGCAAATAGTGAATCTACCTCAGCAAAGAGTGGGTTAAAACTAACAGTGGAGCCAAGAGTAGAAGCTGAACTGTGCTTGGATTCAAAAACACCGGATGAGCAATTTCATCATGGCCGATGTAACGTCAACTTGAAGGCCTCCTAGATCCAAACCATTCTAGCACATAATTAAATTAGCCAAGATTCCCTCTGGTATTTCAGGCGTTCATGTCACCCAATTAGAACACCTGTAAAGAAGCACTGTAACTTCAACTTTTCAAGCTTGCAAATTCTATTAAGATATGACAAGCAACAATAAGGTCATTATTGCAATTTCCGCACCTGGGCTAAGAAGCTCATTCCAATCCTCCACTGTTTCATGCTCTTGTCAAAGCCTATCTGAACCATGACTTTGAATACCCAGCCAGGACCAACTTGGCTTTTAGGCATCCTCAATAGTTAGAATTGTTGCTGCAATAAAAATGACTGTCTTGAGAAAGCCTCTAAAGGCCCATACACACGATTAGATTTTCCAACGGGAATTGTGTGATGAAAGGGTTTTGTCGGAAAATCCGGACGTTTTTATGCTCCATCAGACATTTGTTATCGTTTTTTTTCGACAAAAAATGTTGGATAGCATGCTTTAAAATTTTCCAACAACAAATGGGTGATGTCGGATTATCCGATCACGTGTACACAATTCCGTCGAAAAAAATTCAAAGTACAAACACGCATGCTCAGGAGCAATGCTAACCATAGCACAACATTAGCAGAAGTTGCCCAAAGGGTGGCGCTAAAGAGCAGAAAAACCATGTCGTTTCATATTTGTTGGCTGACAAAGTTTGGCCGTCTGTATGCAGAAAAAGTTCACGGCCAACACCCTTCGGACAAAATGTCACGGCTTCCTCCGTGTCAGGGACCTGCCAGTAGGTTCCGGTGTGCGCGTGAACGTTAACGCACGATTGGCGCCATTTTGCCTTTAAAAGCCAGCAGCTGCAGTGTCACTTTGCTGTCTGATCTGCTGCTTTGTGCCAGTATCCTGTGACCCTGTTTGAACCTGTTACCAGTAACGACCCAGCTCCGCCTGACCACCCAAACCTCTCCAGTTCGATCCTTGGCTTGCTCTGACCTTGCTCTGCTCTTATAACTACTGTTGCTAGACTTCCTGCCTGAACCTTGACCACGCTTTAGCCTACAAGATCCTCTGCCTGATTACTTGCTTGACCCGGCTTGCCTGACCCCACTACTGTCTGATTGCTCTGTACCTAACCAGGCTTGCCTTACCCAGCTCCTGCTGCCGCTGTTCCAGTACCTGTGCCAGCTCCAGAGTCACTGACTCATCACTTCTGCAACAGCCGTCTCTGCCTGACCACCCAAACCTCTCCAGTTTGACCCTTGGCTTGCCCTGAACTTGCTCTGCTCTTATAACTACTGTTGCTAGACTTCCTGCCTGAACCTTGACCACGCTTTAGCCTACGAGATCCTCTGCCTGATTACTTGCTTGACCCAGCCTGCCTGACCCCGCTACTGTCTGATTGCTCTGTACCTAACCAGGCTTGCCTTACCTAGCTCCTGCTGCTGCTGTTCCAGTACCTGTGCCAGCTCCAGAGTCACTGATCCGTCACTTCTGCAACAGCCGTCTTCTGCACCAGCCTTTCCTGAAGGACCATCATCCTGCGCCTGACTACTGCCATCACCCAGGTACTCCTACCTCACTGCACTCCCGAGCTCGCTGTCCCCACTCCAGCGGCTCCTGAGCCAGGGCTGTAAGAGAAGCCTCCTCCTGCAACTAGGCTCTGACTACCAGGTACGTTCTCGTACATAACAGTCCGATGGAAATCCGATAGTGTGTACGAGGCTTAAGGAAGAAACATGTCAGATATAGTGATTGGGATAGGTGCATATATATTTGCATATACCTGGATACCCAGGAGAAACATGATGATCCCAAAGCTTGGAATACACTAGTAGAACTTCCCTCAACATTTTGTGTCTATGAACATTTATTTGTTTTTCTCTAATCATTAGTTGGTTCAAATTGATGCTCACTTTTTTTGTCCGCAGTAATCAAAAAAATGTGAAGGTGCAGGACTGAAGATACTTCTCAAATGTATGAATTTCTAACAGTGTATGGGCTAGATTCAGGTAGAAGTTACACGGCTTATCTGTAGATAAGCCGCGTAACTTCTAACCTACGCCGTCGTATCTGTTTTCTGTATGCAGAAAACAAGATACGCCGGGATTGAGTTCAGATACGAGCGGCGTAATTGTATTTCGCCGTCATATCGGAACTGCAATTTTAAAATGGCCGCTAGGGGCGTTCCCGCTGATTTACGCCGAGAATATGTAAATCAGCGAGATACGGCAATTCACGAACGTACGCGGGCCCGACGCAGTCACTTTACAAAGTTTCCGTAAGGGTTTTCCCGGCGTAAAGATAAAGCAACAAAAAGCATGTGTATCCTTCGTTAAGTATGGCCGTCGTGACCGCGTCGAATTGAAAAAGTTTAACGTCGTTTGCGTAACTCGTCCGTGAATGGGGATTGACGTCATTGACGTTCACGTAGAAAACACTGTCCTAATGTGGAGCATGCGCACTGGGATACATTGACGGCCGGCGCATGCGCAGTGTGTTCGCCGCGGGATTGCGCCTAGTTTAAATACTACACGCCCCCTACCCGCCCAATTTGAATTCCGCCGGGGCATTTTCGCTACGCCGCCGCAACTTTAGGAGCAAGTGCTTTGTGAATACAGTACTTTCTCCTAAAGTTTCGGCGGAGTAACGTAAATGAGAAACGTTACGCAAGAATAAAGATGCGCCCATCTACCTGAATCTGGCCCTATGTGTTTTTTTGTTCGGTACATTCATTCCAAAATTAAATATATCTTTTGAATGACATTCGAATGTTCTGAGAATTTTCATTTTTTTGTTCAAAATTCTGCTAGTGTGTACCCAGATCAAGTATGAAGGATCTACAGCAAAATGTTAACACAAGATCAATATTTCTAATGACAGCTTGCCTTCTCCGGGTCTGCATTTCTAATATAAAGAAGATGTAAACCGCAACCGAATGACATTTACTTTGCTAAAGCATTGTGTGCCATAAACAAATGCAATTTTTTCTTTAAAAACATTTATATTTCTTTTTTATCCCTTGTTGCATCTCAGCGATGCCGATTTCCTGCAGCTATTTCCTTTCTACGTTCACTCCAAAGATGGCTGCATGGCATTTTTCCTTGATGGTGAACAGTGGACCATGTATGTATGTAGAAAAAGCCACTTGCAGTCTCCACTGGAAGCCAAGGTGACAGGATGACACCACAGACACACTATTGGGAGACCGGGACAGACCATCACCCTATAACAGGGCATGCCTTAAAGCGGAGGAAAAGACTTATGCCTTGTACACACGAGCGGAATTTCCGGCGGAAAAAGTAATTTAGTCCGAGTGTATGCCCCATCTGGCTTTTTCCGTCGGAAATTCTGACGGAATTAGATAAAGAACATGTTCTCAATTTTATAGATGAAAAAAAAAATTCAGTTTGTCTTGATGCAATTCCGACGGACTAAAAACCATGCATGCTCAGAATCAAGTTGACGCATGCTCAGAAGCATTGAACTTAATTTTTCTCGGCTTGTCGTAGTATGTCACTGCGTTCTTGTTGGTCGGAATTTGGTGTGACCGTGTGTATGCAAGACAGCTCAAGTGTAATTCCGTTGGAAAAACCAACAGAGTTTATTCCGATGGGAAAACCGGTCGTGTGTACAGGACATAAGTCTATCTATTCTTAAAAATGTTTCCTCCTCTTTCCTCCTACCTAACCTGTACTAACCCATTTTTTATTTGCTCCGGTCTGGGCACGTGATCCTGCAGCTGCTCACTAACACAAGGGGAGCCGGAGCTGCAAGATCACATGCCCGGAGCGGAGCAAATAAAAAATAGGTAAGTACACACAGGGGAGAGGAGGGAGTGCCGACAATGACTGGGCTATGGGTGACATCCTGGCTTCTGGAATTCCAGGCCCCTGTCCTGAGACAGAGTTGCAGCCCTACGTGACTGGACCAAAGCAGATAAAAAAAAAAAATAGGTAAATCACACACATCATTTTATACAGGTTAGGCAGGAAAGAGAGGGACATTTTTAAGAATAGTTAGACTTACGCCTTTTCTCCAATTTAACAAGGACATTAAAGGAGTTGTAAATAAAATAAAAAATGTATGCTGAAATGACTGTTTACAGGGTATAGAGACCTAATAGTTAACGGATTCCTTTTAAAAACGATTCAAAATAGATAAAAATCAATCATACAATGTACCTGTAGTTTCTAGTTTCTTTTTTGCATGTTGTTTCCTGCCTCTCTGCTGTACAGAGCATACAGAGCCACAAAGCCATACAGGGCAGTGATAGTTTGGAAAACGAAACTGTGGGGTTTTAGACACACAGTAATCACACCTCCTTGATTAGTGACCACAGAGAGAAAGCTCCCAGCACTGTGGTTATCAGGAAACAGACAACCAGGAAGTGTGGGGATCAGAGAAGAATTACAGCAACTTGAGAGCAAAAATGAACAATGAGTACATGAAAACAGCACTGCATTAAGGTAAAGGAAGCTATTAGGATAAAAATAAAAACATTCTTTACAAAACCTTTAATAGCAGGATCACCAGGTATAATTGTAAGGAAAGCTGTAGATTTTATAATCTTGAAAATAACTTTGTACCTCTAGGCAAAAACTTTTATTTTATTTTTCACATATTTAAGAAAGTTTAGACCCCCGGCAAAGTTTGTTTGCTCTGTGTGTCTCCATTATGCAGATTCACTCCTCTGTTTGAACTTGCGACCATCGTCACCAAGACAGAAAGAATTCCCAAATTCTTTCCCAAATCCCAAATTCTTTCCCAAATTTCAGAGTTGCCTTCAGAACAAGGGCGAATCTTTCAATGTTGACACCAATGGTGGCACACAATGTTAGCAAGACATGTAAACAGTGCTTATAGGTCATTCTTAAAGCAAATGTATAGAATTTCCCAATTCTCTTTTAAAGCAATACCTATACAGAGGTAAATATATAAATCAGTATATGTTCTCAAAAAAATCTGTTCTGAAACAACAACAAATGTATAATTAGCTTACATGGACGGGAGCAGGGGTTGTGCCAAGTATGCCTGGGCACACACTATTCACTCCGTGCAGTGCAGATTCCCCCCTACTGTGTGGGCTTCCCCTTTTTCTGCGCCCCCTGCACTGCTGCTTTCTTCCCTCCTCTACCCCCAGCTGCTGCAGGGGATGTTTCAGGATGGAGAATGAAGGAAGGAACTAGTTACCATGTTATTTACCGACCCCTTCCTTTTCCAAATGAACACAGTTAACACACTCACTGTGTTCATTCATAACGGAAGCATAGTAAACAGTGTTTGTTATGCTTCAGTTTGTGAATGGATAGCAAGCCACTCAGAACAGAGCACTTTACATTCATTTGGTTGAACTGGATGTCTTTTCTTTTCAACCAGACAACTATGTGGCTTCACAGAGCCTGGGGACCCGTCATTTATTGTTCAGTTCAGCTAAGGCTGTTGAGAAAGGCATGTGTGTTTGAGCTTTGGGATTAACACCCAAATCCAAATAGATATTGATCTCACTAAAAAACAGGCTACCTAAAATTAACCACTTGCCACCCGCCAATGACAGATTGACGTTGGCAAAGTGGTTTCAATATCCTGACTGGACGTCATAGAAAAGTTTTGTTTGTGTGTCTATTTAAGCTGACACTCATTCTTCTAACATGGCTTCCGAGCACATGTTACTAACTTGTTATATTCTTTTGTTCTAACTAACCTCATACGTAATATGTACATAACAGATTGTGCAGGAAAGCTCTGTCTGGTAATAAAGTGCCAGTCTGTGCCAGGTACAGACAGATCTTCCTTAGCTAGTTTAGCCAATAAGAAGTTTTATCGTTGTTTCACTCTAAGGATGAGAAGGTGGGGGCTCCCTTGTTCTCGCTCTCTTTTGCTTTTTCTCTCACCTTGTAAACATCACTAAAATGTATTGCTGCATTTTGGATTAAATGATCTTCACTTTCAAACACCGGGACTTTGATTGATTACAAGGAAAGAAATAACCTAACAGTCTGACACCCCGAACCACCGATCTAGGTAAAGAGTCTCTCACGGAGACTCTTTGCCACATGATCAGCCGTGTCCAATCACGGCTGATCACAATATAAACAGGAAAAGCTGGTAATCGGTAATCGAGAGCCGATGTGCTGATCGATTATCAGCACAGCCCCTCCCCCCACTGGACCACCAGGGATGCCACCAGATCACCAGGGATGCCCACCACAGATGCCACCAGGGATGCCAATCTAGACCACCAGGGATGACAAACACAAAAAAATGGGCATCACTGATTGGCAGGCATTGTTTGGCACTGATTGGCATCCATTAGTACAGCACATACATTAGTGCAACACATTAAAGTGCCCATCCGTGCCCATCGGTGTCGCCCATCCGTGTCGCCCATTCTTGCCGCCTATCCGTGCCGCCTATCCGTGCCGCCTATCCGTGCCCATCTGTGCCGCCTATCAGTACCGCATATTAGTGCCCATCAATTCCACCACATCGGTGCCCATCAGTGCCATCAGTGCTCATCAGTAAAGGAGAAAACTTACTTATTTACAATGTTTTATAACAGAAACAAAAAAAATGGAAAAAAAATTTCAACATTTTCGGTCTTTTTTTTTTTTTCAGAGGTGATCAGAGGTGATCGAATACCATCAAAATAAAGCTCTATTTGTGGGTACAAAATGATAATTTGTTTGGGTACAGTGTAGCACGACCGCGCAATTGTCATTCAAAATGCAACAGCGCTGAAAGTGCCCAGTATGGAAGTGGTTAATAAAACATACAAATAAAAGCACCCTGTAAAAATCATTATTTTTTTACTTAGTACTCTATGCTTTAAGATAAAACACCTTCTGTGTGCAGCAGCCCCCCCCCAATACTTACCTGAGCCAGATCTTCCGCCACAATGTGCATGAGTGCCTTGGCCATCCGGGACTCTCCTTCCTGATTGGCTGAGACACAGCAGTGTCGACATTGGCGCCCACTGCTGTCAATCAAAGCCAGTTAGCCAATCAGGAGAGAGATGGGGTAGGGCCAACCCATCCGTATCTAAATGTACACACAGAGCTGCATCTCAGCTTGCGTGCCCCCATAGCAAGCTGCTTGCTGTGGGGGCACTCAACAGGAGGAAGGACCCGAGAAGAGGAAGATCCAGGCTGCTCTGTGCAAAACCATTACACAGAGCATGTAAGTACAGCATAACATGTTTGTTATTTAAAAAAAAAAAAAAAAAAAGAGGCTTTAGTATCACTTTAAGTATGTGTGCTCATCAATATGTGGTCATGTTTTAGAATACAATACAACTTTGGTTTAAGAGCTTTGTGCAAGACGAGCAACATTTTTTAATACAATTTTGACTTGATATACAAGCGATGTCTTGATATACAAGTAGCGTCATGTACTAAAGAGAAGACAGGCGTCCCTCTGTGTGTGGCTCCTGATGGATTTTTGCTTCTAATCCCCTTGTGGAGGCTTCCATTTGTGGATGGACATTTTATGGTTACACAACTAATCACATTGCTATAATCTTTTTATATGGACTATAAACTAAAGGACTTTTAAATAAATGGTTGTGGAACGAATCAGTTGAGTTTCCATCAGGGCTTTTTTTCAGGGGGAACTTGGGGGAACTCAGTTCCACCACCTTTCGCTCAGACCCTTTGGTGCCTGCTCGCCACAATCACTTGTAAACACAGAAGTCTGGTTTCTGTGTTTACAAGTGACAGCTCTGCACTCTGTGTGTAACTCCCCTGAACTCTGCACTCTGTATGTAATGCAATCCTGGTATTTAATGCCCCTTTAAGACCCTTCTACTGTTTGTGAAATCTGAACGGGGTTGTGGTTGAGTTCCTGCACCTATTTTCTGAGAAAAAAAGCTCTGGTTTCCATTATTTCTTATGGAGAAATTTGCTTTGATATACAAGTGCTTTTGGATTACAAGCATGTTTACGAACGAAGTATCGCAATCCAAGGTTTTACTGTACTTTTTTTGGTATAGTTTGCAATTATGCATATGGGAGACCATATTTGCTCTACTGTCTACTCTACTCTCCTGTGCTTGCTACTCAGTGGTTGGCCTTTACGGCCCCTTCTCACAATGCAAGTTTATGAGTCGGTTGTGAATAATGCACTGTGAGGCTCATTCTCAACAGATGATAAAACCCAACTCCATCCAAAATTGTATTTTATATATGGTAGGGATGGGTCCCCACCACATGCTGTGTTTCAGTCCAGCAGCCCCCACTACAGGACAAGGCACCTAGTGCCTACCAATGAGGTCAATATTTTTGCAGGGGGCTGCTTCTTCATTTGCAAAAGCCACAAAATCTTTTTAAAGCGGAGTTCCACCCAGGAAAACAACATTTTCCCATGTTGTTTAAAAAAATAAAATAAAAAAAACCTGAAAAAAAAAAATACTCACCCGAAATACCTGTTGCTATGCGGAAGTCGGTAATCTGCCTCTTCCACTCCGCGGTGCCTTTTCTTCTTGTCCTTCTCCTTGTGAATGGGGCGCGCTGCTTTCTGGGAACTGTGTTCTCAGAGAGCAGCCGCCCATTCACAAGCCAGCGTGAGACTCACGCAGGCGCAGTAGGAAATGGGCAGTGAAGCCGTACGGCTTCACTGCCTGTTTCCCATAGTGTGAATGGCGGCGCGGGACCCGGAGCGATCGTGGGACCGGCATCGGGTGGGCCGTCAGCGCGGGCGCCTAGGACAGGTAAGTGTCCTTATTTAAAGTCAGCAGCTACACTGTTAGTAGCTGCTGACTTTAAAAAAAAAAAATCGCGTCTGGAGCTCCGCTTTAAGACCATACAAGCAATCGGTTAATGGAAAAACGTTGTTTCACATCACGAGAACAGCGTTCGTACAAATTTGGAGTGAGCCAGATGTTCTTGTTTGTTTTGGTTTTACATTATCGTATTGTGTGGGAGCAGAAGACGGGGAATAGAAAGGAAACCTCCATGTCTCCAAGTTTTGAAATGTGTACTAGAGAGGATACTATTGTTGTAGGCTCTTTTCCTAGAATGGTGTTTGTAGATCTATTAGTTCCTGTAGTTCTTGCAGATACTTGCTGATGCATGGCAGCCATATCATAAAAAAGGTGTCGAACCTGATGGATTGCTAGCTGTAAGAGATATATCCCATATTGTAAATCCATTTATTTTCAGCAACTGATTGCCGTTTGGAAATAGAAGGGATTTTCCAGGTTTTGGCAATGATACCTCCTGCACACACACAAATGGGAGTAATGAGTCTATTTGTATATTTACTCAGGCCCGGGACTTTTCCATCACAAAGCACTGTCCAAGAGGTATTTTTAAGTGATATCTAATGCCTCGTACACACAACTGTTTTTCTCAGCAGGAAAATAACCCAAATTTATCCCGACGGGTTTCCTCTCAAACCTGCCTTGCATACACATGGTCAGGCCAAATACCGCCTGTCGAAAGTGCGGTGACGTACACCACGTACGACGGAACTATAAAGGGGAAGTTCCATTCAAATGGTGCCACCCTGGGCTGTTTTTGCTGATCCTTGTGTTAGTAAAAGTTTGGTGAGAGAGGATTTGCACTTTTCAGTCTTCGTGCTTTTCAGTCCGTCACAGCCTGGCGAATGTGCTATCTCCATGCCGAACGCTAGTTTTACCAGAACGGGAGCTCCCGTCTCACACTTGATTCTGAGCATGCACATTTTTTTTCCTCTTGGGAAAGCATACACACAACCGGTTTTCCCAACGGGAAAAAGTCCACCGGGAATCCTGGCGGGAAAAAAGAAAACATGCTCTCTTTTTTTTTTCTCATCAGGAAGACTGCGATGGAGCATACACACAGCCCGGTTTTCCCGGCCAAAAGCTGTCATGGCAGTTTTTCAATTTTGTAGATATTTCTTCTTGTTATTTCTATCTGCAGCAAATTAGAGGAATTACCTCACAAATAAGGGAAATGCCCTCTTAGGGTTCATTGACACTGCAATACCATGTGCCCCATTGCATATGTTTTTGTGTGCTGAAGCGTATGAGGTTAGGCAGCCCATTCAAAAATAAATTGCACTGTAGTGCATCAAGCACATGCAATGCATTGTGAATAAACAGTGCTGTGCTGGTAAATAAATGTCAATATGAGACAAATGTATTTACTAATTGCAGGTACTTATATAGCACCATCAATTTACATATATTGTACATTCACATCAGTCCCTGGCTTCAGGAGCTTAGAATCTAAGGTCCCTAACTCACATTTAAACATACTAGGGCCACATTAGACAGTAATACCGGCATGTCTTTGGAGTGTGGTAGGAAACCAAAGTATCCTGAGGAACACAGGCACAGGGAGAACATGCAGACACTAGGCAGGTAGTGACATGGTTGGGATTGGAACCTGCGACCCTCATAGTGGTGCTAGGCAGAAGTGCCAACCACTTGATAAAAACAAAATGTTCACTGGTGCTGAAAGTCCACTTTGTACACCGATCAAAAGAAATTGTCCCCAACAAAATCCAGCTGTGAACCCACACCAAACAGTATACAACTGGTGAACCCACACCAAAACAGAATCCAACTGGTGAACCCACACCAAAACAGAATCCAACTGGTGAACCCACACCAAAACAGAATCCAACTGGTGAAGCCACACCAAAACAGAATCCAACTGGTGAACCCACACCAAAACAGAATCCAACTGGTGAACCCACACCAAAACAGAATCCAACTGGTGAACCCACACCAAAACAGAATCCAACAGGTGAACCCAAACCAAAACAGAATCCAACTGGTGAACCCAAACCAAAACAGAATCCAACTGGTGAACCCACACCAAGTCAGAATCCAACTGGTGAACCCAAACCAAAACAGAATCCAACTGGTGAACCCACACTAAAACAGAATCCAACTGGTGAACCCACACCAAAACAGAATCCAACTGGTGAACCCACACCAAATCAGAATCCAACTGGTGAACCCAAACCAAAACAGAATCCAACTGGTGAACCTACACCACAACAGAATCCAACTGGTGAACCCACACCAAAACAGAATACAACTGGTGAACCCACATCAAAACAGAATACAACTGGTGAACTCACACCAAAACAGAATCCAACTGGTGAGCCCACATCAAAACAGAATCCAACTGGTGAGCCCACATCAAAACAGAATCCAACTGGTGAACTCACACCAAAACAGAATCCAACTGGTAAACCCACACCAAAACAGAATCTAACTGGTGAACCCACACCAAAACAGAATCCAACTGGTGAACCCACACCAAAACAGAATCCAACTGGTGAACTCACACCAAAACAGAATCCAACTGGTGAACCCACACCAAAACAGAATCCAACTGGTGTACCCACACCAAAACAGAATCCAACTGGTGTACCCACACCAAAACATAATCCAACTGGTATACCCACACCAAACAGAATACAACTGATGAACCCACGCTGTAAAGAATCTCCACTACCAAAAGGCACAAATACAAGGATATCATAGACCGCATGTGGCATCAGTGATCCTACGTTAGCTGAGATATTAATGCCCCTGTACTTTTTCCATCAGTCTCCGCATCTCTAATCATCATCAAAAAAATGTATTCAAGCCTGCAAACAGACTCGCTTCCAGGTCACTTCTGGTAGCACAATAAAAGCAGCATGAGACTCCGCCCCACACTCTTCATCAAATGAGACATCTTCCAGGGCATGGGCATTACCATGCACTGCAGTAAAATGCAAGTTTTAACATGCATGTGTGAAGAGGCCCTGAGACTATTGCTTCTGGAGCAAGTGTCCCCACTGAAAGTTTTCCCCCCTATGACTCTGGAACATTTTGGACAAACCACAACAGAAATCTAAAACAAACAAAAAAAAAAGTTTTGACTTTAGCTCAACTTTAATTTAACCTTGTTTACACTAGTGGTTGGGGGCACAGTTGATCCACAGTTTTACCTCCCCTCCAACTGCTCCCCCTTTAGCCACAAAGGCAGCATAAGGGTTTGTACATATGCAATGTCCATTAGGCTTTGCATCACAGCGAGGCAAAAATCATCCCCGCTGTCTTGTTTAGCTGGCAGTACCACCCGCTGTGCGCAACCCAATTAACAGAATGGGAGTGCCCACAACCACCCTGCCCTGTGCACTAGCGAGGAAACCATACAATGCGTATCTGTGTCTTTAGAAATTTGCCTGGAGTTCTGCCTTATATATAACATGATTAAGTATGAGTATTTTACAATTGCCTAGTGTTCTCTTTAAATTCTGATTTTCTTTCACAGATCCTTCCGGGAAAAGGGAACAGTGGTTTGTATCCACCTCTTCAACCAGCCGCCTTCTAGATCCGTTAAATCGCTTTCTTCTCAGATTACGAGAACTTGATTATCCATCCGTCTAGCGCCGGTACAAAAACAAGAGCCTCGAAAACCAGATCTAAGTAGACTAATTAAACACACTCAGGCAATTATGTTAAGACATAAAACAAACCGTCCAATTTTGGCAATTACGCTTCAAACAAAGAGAGGACGTAATTCGGCGACATACACAATGTTTTGGGGAAAGTTGTACGGCACATTCTGCTACTTATAACCCCAGAATATGAATGTATGTTTTAGTGGGGACATTTAAAGCTATTTAAGTAATGCCATTTCACAGAGATACATACAGGATTTTTAATGAGGCCACGCCATGTATAGGGACTATAGAGCCAAGTGCTGTGACCCAAGGCAACCAATTGGTTTGCTAATTTTTCGTCACTTGATGGCAGTAAATTGAAGTGTGGTTACTACGGGCTCATGTGCATTCTACATAGTCATTACACTTTGCACTGACATCATAAAAATTTCAGTAACTAAGGCCCAATTCCAGATAATAAAAGTAAAATCCATTGCCCAACAGTTATTACACCCGCCCCCTCTGGGTTCCTAATCCTTGTGTCCTGGGCTCACAGGAGAATCCTACAAAGGACACTCACTGGTTAGGCAACCACCATTCTCTATGGCAGGGTTTCTCAACCAGGGTTCCTCCAGAGGTTTCTAGGGGTTCCTTTCGCAATGAGCAATTTCTGCCCTTTAGATAAGTTTCCACTCCCCCCCTCCCTCGCTGATCCCCTGCTGACATACTATAGAGGATGTGTAATGTGTATGCACAATGGCCCGACCAAATTCAGCTATACTTTATATACTTTTATAATTCATTACTTTTTGATAGGTGTCTTTGCATTGGCTGTCCCGCCGGGATCTCCTTCCCTCGTCGGTCTGGACATGGTCTGCCATCCCTTTTCCCCACCTATATTGTGGGCTCCTGTAAGCTGCAAATAGGGACACTACGCCTTACGGGTCTCTCTGGTGTTTTGCCTCTGTGTGGAGGATCATCTCCTTGGGGTCCATTTTTTAAGTTTTTAAGCAATCTCTGGTTGAAGTACAACTATGTTTACATACAACAAGTAGGTAGCTACATATGTAACAACTATGTGACTAGATATTTGTTCTGCAATACATTGTAGCAACTATATATGTTTTTTTTTTTGTATATATATTCTGTTGCAGTAGCACCTTAGCTCCTCTGAAGAATACCCTGCAAATTGGGTTAAAGCGCGTCAGGACCTCGTCTGACATTTGTATACCATTCATGTTCTTATATGTCATTCTTTTGGTGCTCACTCTTTTGTATGTATATATTTATATTGTATGTAATACCAGAGCTCATTTTTACGACTTCCATCGTACCAATAAATACTTTGTACTTTTTATTTACAGTCCTTCTTTATCACTTTATGCCTTTTGCTGCCTAAAAACCCCAATGGGGGAGTTTTCCTATTATCGATAAGTTTCCACTGACACCTTTTAGCTATCTATAGGGGGTAATTCTTCCCAATGCCCATAAGTGTAAGGAGCATTCTTCCCATTGACCATCACACTATTGTACCATCAATTGTAGATATAGTGGAATAAGCCTGTAAAGTTATTTCAAGGGTTCCTCGGTGTTAAAAAGGTTTAGAAAGCCTACGGCATTTGGGACATCTTACTGCCAAAGAAGGAAGAGGATTTGTGGCGGCATATAACTGGACCTATGAAAAGAAGCCATGTATATAAATGTATATACAATGTATATAAAATGTATATAAAATGTATTTTAAAATAAAGGTGTCATGGGGGAATAGGGTGAGTGTGTTGGGGGGGTAAGTGCAATCTTTGACAGTCAAAAATAGGGTTCTCACCAGTTAAAATACATATTTATAAAGTAGTTTTAAACCCAAATGCAAGCAATAATATTGCAGCTTATCAATTCCTAAATGTGATGGCTGCATTATTTTTCTTTTTTAGGTTTTCTTTCCTTTTTTCAATTAGTGATCTGGGCAGTAAGTCTGTTTTTTAAAAGAACACACTCTCTTGCAGGTGTATGCTGTTACAGAGATGAGTCAAAAGTAGGGTTTCTATCATTTAATCACTTAAGGACTGAGCCTGTAGTTTTGACTCATGTTTAAATGTCAATAACAATTATTTTTGCTAGAAAACTACTTAGAACCCCCAAACATTATACATGTTTTTTTTTGTTTTTTTTTGTAATTTTATTGAGGTTATTTTATCTCACTAGTTTAGATAACACAGGTGCTTATAAAAGTTATCTATCTCGCAACACAAGTTCACAAACGATAAACTCAAAGGTAAGCAAAATGTAGTATGCATCAAATCCTTCCGAGTTGCTTTAACGTTCCTCTGAGCTACTTAGATTTGCCCTTTTATATATATATATATAATTTGTTATTAAAGTTTTGCCATATTACAAAAAAAGAGAAAGTAATACAATCTCGAACAAAAGGTCATTTTACATGTCTTGGAATTTGACACCAAGGATATAGAAGAACAAACAGTATGCTATAAATGTATTTTCCAATTTGTAAAGTTTGTCAATTCAAAACGAATAAAGAAAGCATTGGTACTGGACTCATAAATCATGGAGATGACACGAGTTACAGACCTCCATTCATTTTTTAAATAACATATAGAAAAAAGACAAAGCGCAAAGTAAAAAGAAAAAAAACATTTGTCCAAACATGAGAACATCTTAGGCCACGTACATACGATCAGACCGGTCCCATGAATCTTGTCCGACGGACCGTTTTCATTGGACCAAGTGGTCAGATGGTCTGATGTGGGTACACACCATCGGACCAAAAATCTGATCAGACCAGAACGCGGTGACGTAGAACACAATGGCGTGCTGAAAAAACAAAGTTAAATGCTTCCAAGTATGTGTCGATTTGATTCTAAGCATGCGCGGGTTTTTGGTCCGATGCTTTTGCATACTAACCATCGAACAGGTGTCCACTGGACAGATTTTGAAGCAGTTTTTAAAACTTTGGTCCGCAGACCAGTTTCATCAGACCGGTCTGATCGTGTGTACGCGGCCTTAGTGGACGCAAGGTCATTCATAGAGATCCCAGTTCCCGACAATATTTACAGTATATATTTCATGTAACAGAGAAAATATATTTTAGTAGGGCACCCATTTATTCAGAGTATAGAATATTGTGCCTGCATTGGAGTCAGATCTTAGTGGATAGTCACGTGGAGGTGGTATTATAGGAGAACAAGCCAAAGTAATCCCATGGGGCCCATATTTTATTCAAATCTTCCAAACAGTTTGATGTTCCAACAACATCTCTGCAATGGCAGAGAGGAGCTGTGCATGTGAAGGAACTTCAGTTGATCTCCAATGCTGGGAGAGAAATTTCCTAGATTTTTAGAGTTACTAGAAATACCTGAAAAGGGCAAACCAAGATTTAATGAAGTGGGTCTAGACTCTAGAGGCAAAGAGGTATCTAGGATGTATTCTACGTTTTGTTGTACGAACACCCAAAAAGGCTGTGCCCTAAAACAGTGGTTTTCACTTGCCAGGGGTCACCAAATCCTGGGCTGTTCCTGAAGCTCTCACCTCTCTCCCGGCCTTTTCATAGCCGCTAAGCAGGGCTGACCCTGGAGCCGTGGCCACCCACTCAGCCTCTTCACAGCTGAAAATTCGTTCAGGGCATGGGTGAGGGGCAGAGGCTAGAGGTCAGCTGACTGGTGAGGAATGTAAAGTAGGAGGGACTGGAGGAGCCCCTATCTCTTGATTTCGGCATAGGTGTCACTGCTGAAAGACACCATAGAGCTAGAGACACAGTGAAGCCATAGACACAGTGAGTAACACTGCCTTTGATTAGAGTTGCCATTAAAAGTCCCCACTACAGTTCTCTGATCAGAAGATGACCTAGATTAAGAGCACCTAGATGGCTGATCAGAACTCCCACCAACACTGCCACTGATCCCACCCCCCACCAGCACTGCCACTCATCCCATCCCCCCACCAAAGAGTAAGAGGAGTAAAATAAAGAATACATGGATGGGAGAGGAAAAGAGGGGGAGGAACAAAGAAAAAAGGAGAGAAAGAATAAGTGGAAGAACAAGAAAATGGATAGAGAAAGGGATGGGGGGGTGGACAAGAAATTAGGATAGATAGAGAGATAAAAGTAAAATAAAGGAGAACAAAGGGAATGAGTGGTACATCCAAAATTGTACCAGAAGGGGTTTTAATACTGCATGAGTGGAAGGGACTCAGGGAGCACTAAATGTCTGTGGATAAGGGGGCGCAAATTACTTGTCTTGCCTTGGGTGCTGACAACGCACACTACAAAAATAATTTTACTGTTAGGGGTCCCCACAACTTGATACATTTTATCAAGGGGTCACGGCACTAGCAGGTTGAGAACCACTGCCATAAAAAATGGGCCAATGTAGCCCTCTCTCTCCTACATCTCCATCATAACTCTGGAACCATATTATTGTAAGGCTGCGTACACATGATAGGTTAAACCGATGAGAACGGTCTGATGGACCATTTTCATCGGACCAAACCGATCGTGCGCCATTGGTTAGTTATCCATCGGTTAAAAAAAAAAAAACTTTTTTTTAAATTTAACCGATGGATTCCTAACCGATAGATCAAAAACGATCGTTAGTAGGCACGACCATTGGTTAAAAATCCACGCATGCTCAGAATCAAGTCGACGCATGCTTGGAAGCATTGAACTTCATTTTTTTCAGCACGTCGTTGTGTTTTACGTCACCGCGTTCTGACGCGATCATTTTTTTAACCGATGGTGTGTAGGCACAATGGACGATCAGTCAGCTTCATCGGTTAACCGATGGAAACGGTCCATCAGACCGTCCTCATCTGATGGACTGATCGTGTGTATGCAGCTTAAGTGTTTAGAACATCAAAATTTGCTTTTTGAGTTGCTGATAGAGCTGATCTACGTTGCTTATGGAATTGCTTTTGAGTTCACATTGAGTTTTATGTGGGAAGAAAAGTAACTGAGACATAATCAATTATTTTAGTTTATATAAGATCGTAAAACTTAGTTCCAGCCAAACATTATTTTTTTCAGTTTTGGATAAAAAGGGGAAGACCTAGAACCTCTGAAATTTTTGTGGCTGTCTCTGTGCCATTCAGGGATTTCCTTTATTATGAGGTCAATAGGACAATAGATGATGAGACCCCCCCCCCCCCCCCAATAGGGACAAAGCCAATAATTATGAAAAAGCAGAAGAAACTACCTGGATTTCTTTTGATGTAGGTCCCTATAGGTTTTCTGTCCACCATAAAAATGGGAAAAGCTAAACCTTTTCATGCTCTACTAAAATAACGTTTTAAACTGCTGTATGTAACAGCTTGAGACATTTCTTCTAATTTCTTGTCTCAAAGTCCCCGTCACTTAAAGAGGAAGTGAGAGGAAATTCCGTGCTTCTAATCCTTCGCCACTCCATCCAAAACAAAAAGTTTTAGCTCAAGGTCTACTTAAATTCAGCACTTTCAGTACAAAGCCAACACAAATTGCTACTTCGGTAGGAATTTCTTGTACATACCCAAACATTAAACATCTAGTTAAGCTTGAGAAGATTAGGTTCAATAACTAGTAATAATACCATGTAAAACAATGCTCAAAAAAATGGAAACTTAATGTACGTATCGAAGTTTTCCAGAAGCCGTGGTCTGATTAATTAAGCTGAAAACTCTCCACATTGACAACTTTGTAATTGCCATTGACTAAATATTCAGTTCCGCCTCACTTCTCTTGGCTCTTTGCAGTTGTCGGAAGGCTTTTTGCTTTGCTGCATCATTAATCAAGGTCGTTTTGGGCATGACATAGGCAGTGTACCTGTTCTTTATCACCATGGTCTCTGAAGGAATATTACACTTACAAGTATTATTCTTAACGTCATAGAGCTCAGAACACAACGACCTTTGTTTGGCTCATTTATCTTTTGGACTCTCTAGGGCACATGTCAAACACAAGGCCCACGGTCCGAATGTGGCCCTCGCACCTCTCCGGCAACTGTAGCATCATCCTTATCCTCACTACTACCTTATCCCAGCAGTCAGCAGCAGAAAGGAGAACAGAACTCCTCCACCAAATCCAGCATTTCTCCATGCACTTGCAGAGAGATTCGTCCCAGTCCCCCTCCCCTCAATAAACAACAGCAGACATGACAGATCCTGCGCCTCTCTGTACAGTTGTTGTACCCCCTTGTCTTCGCCTCCCCTGGTCTCAGCATTTAGCAGACTCTGGCTGCTGACTACAGGCCTCCTCTGGTCCTTCTCCAGACCCTGCACTTTCTGCTTTCCAGATCTTCTTCCAGAGAGCAGTGCAAGACAAGGGGGTGCAGTGTGACATAAGAGAGGGTGGGGGGACTCCTGACATCTGATGTAAGGGGGGGTGGGGTGCTCCTGACATCTAATAATTATAAGAATAACACTATGGTAGAATCATGTTTTGTCTGAGCAGTCTCCAGTAAAAAAAATGTGGTTGATACCAGCAGTGTGCGACCCTCCTTTTCAAAACTACATGAGTGTACGTGGGCTCCATGGGGGTCTGCACCTGTCCTTCAAAGCTTAAATCTTAAGTTATTACTAAAATAAGTAATAATTAAGTGCAAAGGCAATTATTTAACATGATAAAGAGTAGATACATTTATATAGTCTTGCAGATACCACCAGCCCTTTAACAAGCAACCGTAATGCTGATGTGGCTCACAATGAAATTGAGTTTGAAACCTCTGTATCTAGGGCATAGATTACTTGTACTGTAAAATCCCACTCACTGGAAGGAAGAATTTGGACCAGGTCTCCACTAGGAGACCTGCAGCACATGGCCAAGTAAAGACATGTTTGGGTGGACCTGTTGACTCTGTGATACCCAACAGGATATGAGCACTAAAGATTAAAGTTTATCTCTAGCTGGTGTCAAGGATCACTGCATTTCCGGGTCTGGGGCGTGCATGCACAATGCCGGTGACCTGCTCCACATGCACAATGCCGGTGACCTGTTCCCGCTGCGATTAGACACTGTGGACTCAATGTCTGCTGGGATCCGCCGAGCATTAGGCAGAGAGCCAGAACGGAGATCTTCCTATGTAAACAAGGCAAAATGATCAGTAAGGAAGGTGTTGATCCCAGGGCCGATCCTAGGGTCACAGGCGCCTGGGTGCAGAAATATTTCTGGCACCCCTACATGGGTATGGTAATTTTACTAACTCCTCCCCTTTACAAATGTTTCTATGGCAATGACTCAACCACAGAAATTCTCCCCCACAAAGTCTTCATTACCCTGGGATCCTTACATGATCTCTTAACAATAAACACAATACAGGAATGGAAGCAGAGTACTTTATTGGGACCTGGAGGTGGCCTCTCTGATGGACACATAGAGGGCGTCTGTTAGAGCGTCTGTTAGAAAGACCCCCAGACATACTACAGACATGATACAGGAGACAGTCAGAGACTGTAGACATAATACAGGAAATGGTCAGAGACTGCAGACATGATACAGGAGACGGTCAGAGACTGCAGACATGGTACAGAAGATGATCAGAGACTGCAGACATAGTACAGAAGACAGTCAGAGACTGCAGACATGGTACAGAAGATGATCAGAGACTGCAGATATAGTACAGAAGATGGTCCATTAGACCCCTTTCACACTGGAGGTTTTTTTCGTGTGCTTTAGTGTTAAAAATAGCGCCTGAAAAAAAGCCTCATCTGCAATCCCAGTGTGAGAGCCCAGGGGCTTTCACACTGGAGCGGTGCGCTTGCGGGACGTCCAAAAATTTCCCGCAAGTAGCTTCTTTGAGGCACTTTCGCGTGTGTATACACATCGGCGCCCCCACCTCTGCAGGAGCCTGGGTGCAAAGCACCCTGCCTAGGATCGGCCCTGGTTGATCCTGTGTGAGCAGAAACATGGATTAATACCTTCCTATAGTAAATGCAGCACACACACAGTGAGAAAGCACATGTTAGGAACACAGTTAACCCTTTGATCGCCCCTGATGTTAACCCCTCCCAGCCAGTGTCATTAGTACAGTAACAGTGCATATTTTTTAGCACTGATCACTGTATTCAATTCACTGGTCCCCAAAAAGTGCCAAACGCTTCAGTGTCCTGATTTGTCCGCCTTATAGCAGTCTGGCAATAATTCACTGATCGCTGCCATAACTAGTAAAAATTAAATAAAAATGTCATAAATATACCCCATAGTTTGTAGACGCTATGAGCTAGATTCAGGACGGAGAGCGGATCTTTGTGCGGGCGTAACGTATGTCATTTACGTTATGCCGCCGCAACTTTTCCAGGCAAGTGCTTTATTCACAAAGCATTGCCTGTAAAGTTGCGGCGGCGTAGCGTAAATAGCCTGTCGTAATTCAAATTGGGCAGGTAGGGGGCGTGTAGTATTTAAATTAAGCGTGATCCCGCGCCGAACGTACTGTGCATGCGCCGGCCATGAATGTATCCCAGTGCGCATGCTCCAAATCACATCGCAAATTGTCAATGAAAACGACGTGAACGTAACTTACGCCCAGGCCCATTCTGAATCGACTTACGCAAACGACGGAAACGACGTCTGTCCCGACGTCCATACTTAACATTGGCTCCGCCTCACTATAGCTGGGGGAAACTTTACGCCAGGCGTAAGCCTAACGTAAACGACGCAAGTAGATACGCCGGTCGGGCGTACGTTCGTGAATCGGCGTATTAGGCTCATTTGCATATTTTAGCCTAGCCTAGCAGCCAGCGTAAATATGAAACTAAGATACGACGGCGTAAGTGACTTACACAGGTCGTATCTTAGCAACATTTAAGCGTATCTCATTTAGAGCATACGCTTAGGCCGCGTACACACGATCGAACATATCTGCTGAAACTGGTCCGCAGACCAGTTTCAGTGGACATATCGGATCGTGTGTGTGACGGTAGTAGAAAATATCCCCGTCAAGCATTCCCTTCTTCTCTAATAAAAGAAAATCACCCAATATTCCACGAGTAGGAATATCCCTGAAATCGCCGAATAATCCACACATGAGCCAAAGCTTAATGCTGGATGTGACGAGACCCTTGCTCGCCCAGGCCCTGCTCTCCCGGCACTCCTCTGCTTTCATCGGATCCGATTGCATTAATATATCCTTATTGAGTTTGTTTTTTTTTCTTCAAAAAATATGTAGTAGACAGGCCTAGATATATGAAGAAATTAGATTACATTTTTCTTATTGAATATGTTTTATAGTAGAAAGTTTATAGCGCAAAAAAAAACAAAAAACGCATAGGTGATCAAATACCACCAAAAGAAAGCAATTTGTGTGAAAATTGTGTTGCATGATCGTGAAATCGACAGGTAAAGTATCGCTTTGCTAATTTCTATATCGTAAAAAAATTCCTGTTCATGAAGGGAGGAAAATCCTCCGGAGGTCAAGTGGCTAGTCAACGCTCTTATTTATTTTAGTTATAATCAGTGTAGAGATTCACCCTATTTGTCCTGGGAACCAAAAATCTGGTCCCTAAGTAATCTAAAATGTTGCAGTTGTCACTGGAACAGGAGGTGAGTGGGAAATACTCCAATGGCAGCTATGACGGCAAGCATACAGTTAGTGAAATGACCTTGCAAGAAGTTATAGTTAACAATTAGCTGAAAATCTTAACAGCATGAATCACTTTACAGAACAAGCCTAGCTATTTTCTTGAGTTCAGCAGTCAAGGTTCCTGTCACAAAGCTAGAGGACCCTCTCTTTAAGCAAATGACGAATGCCAACACACCCTACTAAGTCCAATGCTGAAACACCTGCAAGTGATCAAATGGCTTGCAGTGACTTTAGCTTTCCCATACCTCCATATATAAAAGGTCATAGAGTCAATGGCAATTTAACAATGGCTCTGCTTTTGTCTGGATATAGCATATAGAGAGAGGATATCTCTTTCTACAGGATAGGATTAAAAAGACTCCAATGCATTGGCATGAACAGACTATAAAGAATATGACATGTGGAGTCCTGAGAAAAGGAAGACCCCCATCATTGTTATACACGATTATACCCTCGTCATTAACTGTTACTTTTAGCAAGGAATGTCATTCCATAAAATAAATAAATAATAAGTAGTTATTCCCTTTAGGCATGTCCATGCTATCCAAAATTCTAGGTTTGGAAAATGGGATGTATTTGATCACACACCCTTTATGTGACATACAAAAAGACAAGGAACCCTTGGCCTGGGGGCAAGCTATGCTATGCTTGCCCCCAGGCCAATTACCGTATTTATCGACATATAACACGCCAGGGGAGGGCTGGCAGCCTTAGGCCTGAGGGGCAAATCCAGTTAAGTGGCCCATTGAATTGCCAAATAAGCTCACCATCCATGGCCCACCTGTTTTTTTCAATGCAGCCTCACCAGTGCCCATCAGTGCAGCCAACTCCAGTGCCCATCAATGCAGCATGATCACTGGGGCAGGTTACATGGGGTGTATGGGGGGTCAGGGTCTCCCACCTCAGTGATCTCAGCTCAGCAGGTCCTTGCATGCCATGGCCTCCTGGGGGGTAATGCTCCTGGTCCTGGGGTCAAGTTGCAGCCAGCGCCCAGCCCTGTAGCCCTGCGTCCTGACGCCCTGTCACACACTGCCTCTGCCTACTTCCAAGAATCTGGTCCCAGGGAGTTGTAGTTTCCTCTGTGCTGCTCCGTTTTCCACCCACCGGGAGCTTAAGCATGGACTACAACTCCCGGAATGCAACAGATAGCGGTCAGCCACTGTGGCGGTATCCCCCGGCCCGACTTCCTAGTGCAGAAAAAAAAAGAAAATGGTAGCGGGCAGCGGCTGCTGGCCATTTTGAACATATATTAGAGCGGTCTGGGAGGCAATTTCCACCCTGCCCCCTGGCCCAGCCCTCCCCTGTAACACGCACAGGCGTATAACACGCACCCTAACTTTAAGAGGAAAGATTCATGAAAAAAACTTTCCACAGCCCCCTGCATATAACACGAAGGCACAGTTTACCCTCTATTTTTAGGGTAAAAAAGTGAGTGTTATACAATATATGAAATTATATTTCCGCTTGCTTCATATCTATGTCACAAATAAAGAAGACATAGCGGTAGTGGTGGGAGCAGTTGTAAACTCAAGATTGGACTATGCAAATGCCCTCTATCTCGGACTCCCCAAGTACCAAATCGCTCGTCTACAAGTCGTTCAAAATACGGCCGCCAGACTTGTGACTGGGAAAAAACCCTGGGAATCAATCCCCTCTTCACTGAGAGCCCTTCATTGGCTGCTGTAAAAGACAGAATCACTTTTAAAGCACTCTGTCTAACGCATAGATGTATTCATGGGAATGCTCTCCATTATTTATGCGAAAAAATAAAAGCTCATAATCCCAATCGCGTTCTGCGATCCACCAATCAAAATCTACTCCGGATACCGAAAGCCAACTATAGGTCCAAAGGAGATAGAAGATTTGCTGTCCAAGGTCCCAGACTATGGAACGCTTTACCAACCAGCATTCGGTTGGAGGAGAACCACTTAGCATTCAGGAGAAAGATCAAGACTCATCTCTTTTGATACCAAAGGAGACAGGAACAACAAGCGCCCAGAGGCGATTCAGTTCGCATGTGCCGCGCTGTATAAGTTTTCATTCATTCATTCATAAACTATTTTACAAACATTTTTACCTCCATTATTCAATAGCCTCATTTGAAGTCCCAAATTCCTCCCTTTCTTGTCTATTAGCAAAAGTACGTAGGCATAGGACACACCCCCTTCCACACCCACCTAGCAGGAGAATTGTACAAAAAAAAATGATTGGTTATACTAGCAAATGCTTTTTTTTACTACTACGGTTCCTTTTATATTGGCTTTTAGAATCTACAAATGAAGCGATTTACAAATTGGATGAAAGGTTTAGCACTTAGTAAACACTTTTTGATAGATAGGTGGTGCATTTTTTATACAACTATATGAATCAGACCAAAATGAGAGATAAATGAGGAGGAAAGAGGGACAGAGGGACATTGCTCTGAATGGGGGTCAGTTCTTCAAATTCAAGGACAATTGGGAGCTATGCAAGTACGTGTATGTATGGATGTGGGGGACAGGGGCTCATGTGAGTACACAATATGCAAAGTAGATAAACTGTTTGTTTATAAATACCTCTAGTAATAAAACTTATAATAATAGTAATAATATTGTAGCGCTACCCCCGTAGGGGCTATTGCAGATTTAACAGGTTATTTTCCAAGCAATGCAGAGGCAGCCTGCAGAAAAATGCAGTCTACTTTCTCCACTGCAGGTGGTGCTATTTCACAGCGGCACTGCAGTTTGAGAGGAAGTCAGAAGAAACATTATTCCTCTATGGTTTCCTGGGTCACTGGGGAAGCGAACAGATTGGATGCCACTGCCCCGTGTGACTCCAGCAGCCATCTTGGGTAAGGTAGAGCCTATTTAAGGCCCTGGCTCCCAGGTTTGGTGCATATTTTGTGAGTTGGCAAAGCAGGGACAGGTACCACATCTGTCAGGGACAGAACTAGCAGCAGGGAAAGGTTCCTGATGAGAAAAACGTAGGGTTCGCAACCTCTCTGGTCAGTTTGCCAAGACCTGCTGTCTACATTGGAGGATTGTCCCACTATTACTATTCTTGGAATAAACAAAATTTGCGGATTTCTTTCACTTTTAGTGATACCAGTAAACAGTTATAACAGTAAACAGTAGCACTTTCGCCCAGCAGCAAAAGGGTCG
The DNA here is from genome assembly GCA_029574335.1 of Rana kukunoris. Classification (NCBI taxonomy): domain Eukaryota; kingdom Metazoa; phylum Chordata; class Amphibia; order Anura; family Ranidae; genus Rana; species Rana kukunoris. The sequence continues at coordinate 43,498,501 of CM056050.1, read as the reverse complement.
CTGGTTCGAATCCCGACCACGACACCATCTGCCTGGAGTTTGCATGTTCTCCCTGTGTCTGCGTGGGTTTCCTCCGGGTACTCCGGTTTCCTCCCACCCTCCAAAGACATGCTGGTAGGTAAATTGGATCTTGTCCAATTTGGCCCTGTATATATGTGTGTATGACTGTGTGTCCCTAGCGTGTCAAGATCCTACGGGGTAAAATGACCGCATCAGCCAAGCAGACACTGGCTGGAAAAAGCGCCCAGAGGCGATTCAGTTCGCATGCGTAGTGCTATACAAGTCATTAATTTATTCATTCATTCATTCATTCATTCAGGACACATAGAGAGGGTGAATCTCCCTGAATAAAAGGTTTTGGCTTTAGTTGTAGTTTAAAGAGGAGTTACAACCCCCCCCCCCCCACAATTTTTTTTTTAAGTCAGCAGCCACAAACACTGTAGCTGCTGACTTTTACTATTAGGTCACTTACCTGTCCAGGCATCCAGCGGTGTTCTCACCAAGCCCATTCTTGAATCGGCTCTCGGGAGCTGGCGCCTCCATCTTCGTTAAGGGAAATTGGCAACAAAGCCTTGCGGCTTCACAGCCGGTTTCCTGCTGCGCATGCGATTTGTGAAGCGGCCCGGCTGCGGGGAAAAAGGAGGAGGAGGGTCGAACTTCCGGTTCACTTAGTTGTGGCAAAGTGAACCAGAAGTGGGAGTGGGTATCTGTCAAAACCAGGTACCCACTCCCCCCTCTCCTTTTGGGTGTGTAACCGGTCGTAAACGGTGGTGACCGTTACAGGGTGGAGCTCTGCTTTATGTGATTATTTTTTCCCTTTGCCATGAATAGGGTCATTTTAAAGGCTGGTTTCAAATTTTAAAGGAAGGTCCAGTTGACAGCAGAAAGATAAATGGCTGTCCTATGATGAAACTTACAGTATATACTGTGCTGAGATCTGCAGCTTTCCGATCCAATATACATCATGGGAAATGAAGCAGTGCAGAATTTTGGGAACAGGGTGACCAAGTGTAAAATTTTCCATCACAAAGCAGCCCAGACTTCACAAACCAAATAAATCTATTTAAAAAAAAAAAAAATTAGACGCAGAGGAATCTGTCTGGGCTCTAAAGTTGGCAGCGTTTCTATTCAATTTAAAGTGGAGGGGAAAAAAGTGGATCTTTTTTTTTTTTTGCCTTCTCAAGTGACACTTTGAAATATTGAGCAAGGAGAAAGTCTCAAGACGTTCTGACAGAGATCTCGCAGCTTAGACCCAAGGCCACTGCAAAATAAGCAATTATTGGAAAACTCTTAATAAAAGAAACAAGTAGCAAAATGTAGACTTGTGAAGCCTGACGGAGGATATGATAAATGAGATGGCCAGATTCGAAAAAAAAAAAAAAAATACTGCTGAAGCTCAGCACTTAGTTGGACCGCAGTATATGACCTTATTCACCTAACAACATATATGAGGCCAAGGAGAATCTGGAATGTCCATGTATACAAGGGAAATGATCATCTGTTGTCAGTAAAAAGTCTCACTTTGTATTAACAAGAAACTTCAGTTGAAAAGTGGAATCAATCCAGGCAACACTGCAACTGTGCTAAACTCAGAGGGCCAGATACTCGTAGATCTGCCTTTTGTTTGCGTAGCGTAGCGTATCCCATTTACGCTATGCCTCCGCAGCTTTTATGGGCAAGTGCTGTATTCTCAAAGCACTTGCTCCGTAATTTGCGGCGGCGTAGCGTAAATGGGCCTGCGTAAGGGCGCATAATTCAAAGTAGGAAGGAGGTGGGCGTGTTGTATTTAAATTAAGCGCGCCCCCGCGCCGAACGAACTGCGCATGCGCCGGCCATAAATGTAGCCCACTGCACATGCTCCATACGGTAGTACGACGCAAATACATTGGTTTCGTAATTAACGCACAGCCCCGTCGTATCTCTTTTGAGAATCTGGCCCAGACAGTCCATTCAGTCTACATTAGGGCAATAGGGAAAATGCCATTTTGTTCCTCCCCTTCTCCAGAGGAGAGCACCATTCAGATTCACAGGGTGGGAAAAACGTAGGCAAGACTTGAAACCAGGGTGGATTTGGTTTAAATCAAGTCAATTTAAATCATGATTTAAAAATCAGGGGCGCCCCCCCTCACCAGGCCACCCCCTCTATGCAATGGATAGTTGCAGTTTAAAACGGAGCCCAACCAGGTGTGTTGCAACAGCTAATTATTTTTCAACACTGATCCTCCTCCTCCCGGACCAATCAGGGAAGCGGCTGAAAGGACAGGCGATCCTATTGGACACCTAGAAGAAGGGGAGGAGACACACAGCAGAAGTGAGGAGAAGATCCGCTGGCCGATGCCTGGATGCCCTATCCCCGCTGCCACTCCTCGGATGCCCGCCGCCTAGATGGTGTAAGTGCTGGTGGACCGACCAGCAGATGACGACGGGGGGGGGGGGTTGAGTTGTTTGCTGCCCCCCAAAGAAAAAAAACAGACTAGTAAAAAGGTTTGATTTAAATCAACTTGAGCAACTGTCATCTCTGTCCCGCAGCAGCTCCTGCTCTGATCCGCTGTTGACTCACCGACAGTCCCATTCACTTTAATGGGACGACTAGTGATGTGGCAGTGACACAACAAGGTGAGGGACGTGGCGGCAGTAGGTGAGTGGATGCCCGCTAACAGGCGCTGACATGATGGATCTGAAATGACAGGTGCTCTTTAAATGTAAGGACTTATTTTTGCTGGTAGTTAAAATCTTTAATATTTGCAAGCACAATGAAGGTTTGCTATTTAGAATAATAAGCTGTCAGGTTAGTAAAACAGTGATATCAGAACCGACTCAATCATACAGTTTGTAGTGTACATAGATTTGCACAAAAATGGGATAAAGGAATATTCCGGAATTTTGTTTATCTCATGGTTACTGTGAAATTGTGTGAATGTCAGTGCACTTTAATAGCTTGTTTAGTCCAAGGAAGAGGAGAAACAGCTTTAGGCCCCTTTCACACGTGCAGACCATATGTCCACTTTTTCATCCATCCGTTTGCGGATGAAAAAGGGATATACATTGGTCCCTATGTGATTGCGGGTGTCAGCGGATAAACATCCGCTGACACCCGTAATCACCCGCCTCCGCAAAGATCTCACCCGCCACCGCAAAGATCCAATTTTGCAGATGGAAGAAAACACTATTTTTTCTTCAGTCATCGGATCGGATAAATACGGACATACAGTCCATGTTCATCCGATCCCCCTATAGGGGAGAGCGGAGAAAAGACAGGGAGGTCCCTTCACAGTGTGCAGAGATGGACCGTGCTTTGGTCTTAAAGACATCAAGACCCTACATCAGTAGAAGAAGCTGTTGGGACCAATCTAGGTGCCGGGAGGAGCAGACGATCGGGTAAATATTGTATTTATCGGCATATAACACGCACCTTCATTTTGAGAGGGAAGTTTCATAAAAAAAACGTACATTTTAAATAAAGAGCTTTGAAGCAAAATAGGGGTCAATGCCCATCTGCAGCTTGATAATTGCCCATCTGCAGCTTGATAAATGCCCATCTGCAGCTTCACAATAGCCCATTAATGCAGCTTGATCAATGCCCATCCGCAGCCTCACCATTGCCCATCAATGCAGCGTAATCAATGCCTATCTGCAGCCTCCCCATTGCCATGAATGCAGCGTAATGCGTGCCGTCAGATTACGTACAGTGAGAATCTCCTGTTTACTCAACCGCCTCTTTAATACAAAGACCCGCCTCCTGGACCGGCTTCTATGATAGACAAAACACTGGTCCAATGCTGGCCCAGGAGACGGGACTTCCTATTACAGAGGCCGGCTGAGTAAACAGGAGATTCTCACTGTATGTAATCTGACGGCACTCTTCTCACCCCCTCCCGTTCTCTCCGAGGCAGGCCAAATTGTAGTATCGGCGTATAACACGCACACACTATTTGCAACCGATTTGCAGGGTGAAAAAGTGAGTGTTATACGCCAATAAATACAGTATATCTCCTTTTTTTGTTCCCCTAGATATAAATGAGCAATTAATCCTTGCAAGGAATCAAGGATTTTTTTATTTGCCTGGAGTTGGGCTTTAACCACTTGCCGCCCGCCATATAGCAAAATGACGGCGGCAAAGTGGTTTCAATATTCTGACTGGACGTCGTATGACGTCTTCAGGATATTGAGCCGCTGCGTGCCCCCGGGGGCGCGCATTACAGCGATCGTTGTTGCAGAGTGTCAGTCTGACACCCCGCAACACAGATCTAGGTAAAGAGTCTCTGACAGAGACTCTTTACCACGTGATCAGCCATGTCCAATCACGGCTCATCACGATGTAAACAGGAAAAGCCGGTAATCGCCTGTCAGACGCGAGTAGAGGACAGCCGATTGGCTGCACCTCTGACGGGGGGGTTTGTGCTGATCGATTATCAGCACAGCCCCCCCCCCCCAAGGATGCCCACACTGGACCACCAGGGATGCCCACCCCAGGTATACCACCCTAGACCACCAGGGATGCCAATCAGAAATAATAGATGCCAATCAGTGCCCACAATGAATGCCAATCAGTGGCCACAATGGGCATCACTGATTGGCAGGCTCTATTTTTCGGCACTGATTGGCATTCATTAGTACAACACATTACAGAACATCAGTGCCACCTATCAGTGCCCATCCATGCCCCATATCAGTGCCCATCCATGCCCATCCGGGCCACCTATCAGTGCCCATCCATGCCCCATATCAGTGCCCATCCATGCCCCCTATCAGTGCCCATCCATGCCCATCCGGGCCACCTATCAGTGCCCATCCATGCTGCCTATCAGTGCCCATCCATGCCGCCTATCAGTGCCCATCCGTGTCGCCTATCAGTGCCCATCCGTGTCGCCTATCAATGCCCATCCATGCCACCTATCAGTGCCCATCCGTGCCGCCTAGCAGTGCCCAAACGTGTTGCATATCAGAGCCACCTATCAGTACCCATCAGTGTCCATCAATGCCACCTCATTGGTGCCACCTCATCGGTGCCCATCAGCAGGGCAGGACTTAGGGTGGTGGGGGGTGGTGGGGGCCCCTGGGCTCGAGGGTTGAAGGGGCCCCCTGGAGCGAGGGGGGATCATGGTTGTTGAGGAGCGGGGGGGGGCGCATTAAATTTGTTGAGCGGGGGGGGGGGGGGAATTGAAGTTGTTGAGCGGGGGTGCGCATTAAAGTTGTTGAGCGGGGGGCGAATTGAAGTTGTTGAGCGGGGGATGCACATTAAAGTTGTTGAGCGGGGGGGGGGGTGACTCTGTCTCATCTGTGCACGGAATAACAATAAAGAAATAATAAATAAATAAATAAATAATAATAAATATATATATAAATATATAAAAATAAATATAAATACATGTATATATATATATATATATATTAAAAAAAAAGGGGTAGCCATCTGGGGCCCTGGGGATCTCTGGGCCCTTTGATTAAAAAAAAGAAAAAAGAAACCTCTGGGCCCTTTAATAAAAAAAGAAAAAACAAAAAAAATAAACATTTATAAAAAAATATATAAAGAAAATGTAAATATTTTTATTAAAAAAAAGGGGGGCCCTTTAATAATAATAATAATAATAATAAATATATATATATTAGAGCTGCACGATTAATAGTGAAGAATCGTTATTGCGATCTTTTTCCCGATTCTTGATACAGGGTTTCACGATCTTTCACATGAAAAGAATTTTCTCTCTGCACTTTGGTATGCAAAGAATTTCCTGTCTGCTCTCAGCCAAAAGTCAGTCTGGGCAATCTGCCAAGTTTCGAAAACATTCTTTATCAGTGGAAAGTTAAGTCTAAACATTGTATCTCTTCAAAGGAATTAACTTCTTCTGTATGTAAATTAGGAATTTTTAACCACTTAAACACCAAACCTTTTTCTGACAGCTCTTTTCAAGTTAAAATCATTATTTTTTTTGCTAGAACCCCCAAAGATTATATAATTTTTTAGTAAAGACCTTGGCCTAGAGAATAAAATGGCGGTTGTTGCAATATTTTATGTTGCACTGTATTTGCGCAGCAGTCTTTTTAAATGCATTTTTTTTTGGAAAAAAATACTTTAATGAATTAAAAAAAAACAAAAAACTAGGCAGTAAAGTTAGCCCATTTTTTTTTTGTATAAATGTAAAAGATTTTACGCCGTGAGAATCGTAAGAGAACCGTGATCTTCATTCTAGGCAAAAAAATTGTGATTCTCATTTTGGCCAGAATCGTGCAGCTCTATATATATATATTATATATATATATACAGTGCAGAAAATAAGTATTTGAACACCCTGCTATTTTGCATGTTCTCCCACTTGGAAATCATGGAGGGGTCTGAAATTGTTATCGTAGGTGCATGTCCACTGTGAGAGACATAATCAAAAAAAAAAATTCCAGAAATCACAATGTATGATTTTTTTAACTATTTATTTGTATGATACAGCTGCAAAGAAGTATTTGAACACCTGAGAAAATCAATGTTAATATTTGGTACAGTAGCCTTTGTTTGCAATTACAGAGGTCAAACGTTTCTTGTAGTTTTTCACCAGGTTTTCACACACTGGAGGAGGGATTTTGGCCCACTCCTCCACACAGATCTTCTCTAGATCAGTCAGGTTTCTGGGCTGTCGCTGAGAAACACAGAGTTTGAGCTCCCTCCAAAGATTCTCTATTGGGTTTAGGTCTGGAGACTGGCTAGGCCACGCCAGAACCTTGATATGCTTCTTACAGAGCCACTCCTTGGTTATCCTGGCTGTGTGCTTCGGGTCATTGTCATGTTGGAAGACCCAGCCTCGACCCATCTTCAAAGCTCTAACTGAGGGAAGGAGGTTGTTGCCCAAAATCTCGCAATACATGGCCCCGGTCATCCTCTCCTTAATACAGTGCAGTCGCCCTGTCCCATGTGCAGAAAAACACCCCCAAAGCATGATGCTACCACCCCCATGCTTCACAGTAGGGATGGTGTTCTTGGGATGGTACTCATCATTCTTCTTCCTCCAAACACGGTTAGTGGAATTATGACCAAAAAGTTATATTTTGGTCTCATCTGACCACATGACTTTCTCCCATGACTTCTCTGGATCATCCAAATGGTCATTGGCAAACTTAAGACGGGCCTTGACATGTGCTGGTTTAAGCAGGGGAACCTTCCGTGCCATGCATGATTTCAAACCATGACGTCTTAGTGTATTACCAACAGTAACCTTGGAAACGGTGGTCCCAGCTCTTCTCAGGACATTGACCAGCTCCTTCCGTGTAGTCCTGGGCTGATTTCTCACCTTTCTTAGGATCATTGAGACCCCACGAGGTGAGATTTTGCATGGAGCCCCAGTCCGAGGGAGATTGACAGTCATGTTTAGCTTCTTCCATTTTCTAAAGATTGCTCCAACAGTGGACCTTCTTTTTACCAAGCTGCTTGGCAATTTCCCCGTAGCCCTTTCCAGCCTTATGGAGGTGTACAATTTTGTCTCTAGTGTCTTTGGACAGCTCTTTGGTCTTGGCCATGTTAGTAGTTGGATTCTTACTGATTTGTATGGGGTGGACAGGTGTCTTTATGCAGCTAATGACCTCAAACAGGTGCATCTAATTTAGGATAATAAATGGAGTGGAGGTGGACATTTTAAAGGCAGACTAACAGGTCTTTGAGGGTCAGAATTCTAGCTGATAGACAGGTGTTCAAATACTTCTTTGCAGCTGTATCATACAAATAAATAGTTAAAAATTCATAAATTTTGATTTCTGGATTTTTTTTTTTGATTATGTCTCTCACAGTGGACATGCACCTACGATGACAAATTCAGACCCCTCCATGATTTCAAAGTGGGAGAACTTGCAAAATAGCAGGGTGTTCAAATACTTATTTCCTGCACTGTATATATATATATAAAAACATATTTTTTTTATAAAAAAAAAAAAAAAAAAAAGTGGGGGTTGCTGTCCAGGGCCCTGGGGGCCTCCAGGCCCCTGGGGACCTCCAGACCCCTAAAAAATAAAAAAATAAAAAATACATAAAAAGGGGAGGTTGCCATCCGAGGGCCCTGGGGACCTCTGGGCCTTTTAATAAAAAATAAAAAAATATAAACAAAAAAATAAACATTTATAAAAAAAATTAAAAGGGGGAGTTGCCACATGGGGCCCTGGGGACCTCTGAGCCCTTTAATAAAAAAAAAAATATATATATATATATATATATAAATGTAAATTGTTTTATAAAAAAAGGGGGGGGGTTGCCATCCAGGGGCCCTGGAGACCTCTGGGCCCTTTAATAATAATAATGATAATATATATATATATATATATATATATATATATATATATATATATATATATAAAAACATTTTTTTATAAAAATAAATAAAAAAAGGAAGGGTTGCTGTCCGGGGGCCCTGGGGACCTCCGGACCCCTAAAAAAAAAAAAAAAAAAACATTTTTTTTTTTTTTTTTTAGAGGGGCCCCCTATTGGGAGGGGCCCATGGGTAAGTCCGGCCCTGCCCATCAGTGCCACCTTATTAGGGCACGTCAGTGCAGTGCCTATCAGTGAAGGAGAAAACGTACTTATTTACATTATGTTACTTATGTTTTGTAACTAACAACAAAAAGTTGTTGTTTTTTTCTACATTTTCTGTAATTTTTTTATTTTTTTTTGCAGAAAATAAAAATCATAGAGGTGATCAAATACCACCAAAATAAAGCTCTGTTTGTGGGAACAAAATGATACAAATTAAGTTTGGGTACAGTGTAGCATGACCGCGCAATTGTCATTCAAAGTGCAACAGCGCTGAAAGCTGAAAAATGGTCTGGGCGGGAGGGTGTATAAGTGCCCAGTATGGAAGTGGTTAAAACAAACATACGGACTAGAAGGACAGAAATACATATTATATAGTGGGTAGAACATATTTCCAATGTATTCTCAGCCGTCTCCCTGCCATTCCGCTTGCACAATCCTACTTCCATAGCTGATTAGATCGCTGCCTTGTCAGGAGTGTGGAGCTCCTTATGAAGACTTTCAGAGCAGGCTGAAGGTCACTATAAACATGATGGCATAATCCTCCTGGTAGATGGACCAGTTGGTCTGTTTCAGCTGTCAGATCCACAGCGTGTTCCCATCATTTTGGCGCATACGCTGATGCCTGTGACTGCAATGTCAGTTGTTAAAGAACTGTGTAATGCACCCAAGGGATCCACAAGAAAATATAAGTAATACGATGGGGGGGGGGGGAAACCCAGATGACAAGGGACACTGAAAAATCTATACACACGATACAATGTGTTCATCATTTCCACACATGACCAGTGAAAAATTGACAGTAAATCAGCTTAATTGGTCCCGCGACAGGCTCACTGGTGACATTTCAGCAATGTACCTAACCTAACCTCCCGCACCCAACTCCCGATGGAACTTCCAAGTGAACGTGTGGAATCTAATATCAATCATTTTGTCCCTTCGCTGCAACCCAGGCTTGGGATATATTACTGTTCAAGCAGTATATTATCTCTCCTGTCATGATCATTCACAAAGCCACCTTGAGAATATAGAAGGATGATGAGGGAACAAAATAGGACCTGTAACTGGCTTCCTCAGTATCCACAGCAGAGGGATTACCTAGCCCAGCCTCTGTCAAATAGAAGACAAGTTAAATCTGACATTTGGGGGAAGGGGGTTTACTAAAACTGGTGAACACAGAATCTATTTCAGCTGTGCAAAGTAACCAATCAGCCTTTAATTCAGCTTGTTCAATTAGGGTCCTTTCACACGGAGCGGACCGTTTTTCGGTCCACTCCGTGTGTCCGTCAGCTCAGCGGGGGGTCTCCGCTGAGCTGTCAGGCGGACAGGGCGGTCCCCGCACACTGTGCAGGGACCGCCCTGTCTCTCCTCCACTATCCCCTATGGGGAATCGGATGGAAACGGATCTTGCGGACGATAGCGGATGCATTATCCGCTAACGGATCCGCTCCCATAGGGGCCCATTACAAGTCCGTAAACGGACTTGTAATTAGCGGACGAACGGAGCGGACGTCTGAAAGGACCCTTAAGCTTTGGCAATAGAACCTAGAAGCTGATTGGTTACTATGCACAGCTGCACCAGATTCTGTCTGCACCAGTTTTGGTAAATCTTTCCCTTAGGTCTGAAAAATAAAGAAAAAACTGCGCTAACTCTAAGGCTGGGTTCACACTTGTGCGGTGCGTATTTCTGCTCTTTTATCTCTGCAGATAGATAAGGGAAATGTTCAGCAGATTAGCTCAGTTTTTGCTGCGAATTTGGAGACCTGGGAGAAGTTCCGGGTGAGAGGAGAGTGGGGGAGAAGTGTATTGAGCTGAATGAGAGAAATTCTTGAAGAGAAATGAACACATCTGCGAATCAGCTGCGTACCCATAGGAGATAATGGGACTGAATTCGCACCAGAGCCGTACCGCAAGGCATAAAATCTGCACAAGTTTTTTCTGCAATGCGCAGTGCAAATGCATCGCACATATGTGAACCAGCCTCATTGAAAACAATGTATTTAGAAATGTTCTGCGTATTAAATGCGGTTTAAGCCACACTCAATTCGCATAGGTGTGAACCCAGCCTAAGGCTGGGTTCACACTTGTGCGGTGAGAATTTCAGCTCTTTTATCTCTGCAGACAGATAAGAGAAGTGTTCAGCAGATTAGCTCTGTTTTTGCTGCAAATTTGGAGACATGGGGGAAGTTCTGAGTGAGAGGATAGTGGGGGAGAAATGTATTGAGCTGAATGAGAGAAATTCCTGAAGAGAACTGAACACATCTGCGAATCAGCTGCGTACCCATAGAAGATAATGGGACTGAATTCGCACCTGAGCCGCACCGCAAGGCCTCCACAACGCATACGGATTTCCGGCAATGCGCAGTGTGAATGCATCGCACATATGTGAACCAGCCTCATTGAAAACAATGTATTTAGAAATGTTCTGCGTATTAGATTAGGGTGACCAGACATCCCCAGTTTCAGGGGACAGTCCCCTGATTGAGGACACTGTCCCTGGACCAAGTCTGTCCCTGGTTTTGTCCCCAGATTGGATTTAATAGGGGGCAAGGGCAATTTCAAAGACAGTCAGTGCAGAATTAAAATAAAAAAAATTAGAATTACACCCCCCGCTCCGCCGTGCCTACTAGCATAGGGGGGGTTGTATTTTTCCCATTATCTGTGCCCCTTTCTGATGATCATGTGCTGGTCGGAGTGGAGGGAATATTTCTTCAGTTTCGGGCACATGCCCATTTAGCTTCGCTCACATGTTCTTCTGCCTTGGCACAAATCTTGGCCAGCCACCTGCTTATCTCCTTGCCTTCCCTGAGGAGTGATCTTCCTCCGCTCCCCACCCAGTAGTAGCCGGGGCACGAAGAGTAAGACTTGAGAGGCTGTGAGGCGTGCGGCAATGGGCAGAGAGTCGCTGATTGTTGCCATTACTAGTAAACAAAAAATATGTCCCCGGATTTCCTTTAAAAAATCTGGTCACCTTATATTAGATGCGGTTAAAACCGCAACCAATTCGCATAGGTGTGAACCCAGCCTAAATGAATACAATAAGCTGCTACATACAAACAAACAACGCCTATAGATAATGAACAAAAAAATGTAGCTCTAAAATATAAGATACCAGATATGGCAACAACATTAGATGGTGCATGTGCACATGTTTATGCTACCGAAAGACATTTAGGTAGTCACAAAATAAAGTTCCATGTGATGAGGTCATGGCAACGCCTGGTGCGGGAGGCTTTAAATGACATTCCTGTGTCCCCAAGTATAAGAATGAGCGAGATGTTCCTCTGGTGACACGCTGCATGTAATGCTACATCTATATGTACTTCTTATATGATACAATATGCCTCTGCCCCGATCCACATTGGACGTTTGAGATGTGTTGTTTTGCTAATTTTATGTTTCTATTTTTGTGTTTTTTGTCAGCAGTTTGTAATGTCTACCTGATTTCTTTGTCAGTGTATGTATATTTCAATGCTCATTTATTACATCGCATCCTGTTTCTAAGCACCGCCCTGTTGGGGGAGGACTTAACAGCCATTTTTCTATTTAAACAAGTAATATGGGGGTGCATCTATATGCCCCTGTTGAAGGCTTCTGTGGCCGAAACGCGTCGGGTACTGCCATTGAGCACCCCATATTGCTATACTACGAGATCTCCTTTTTTATGTCATTATTTTAAATGTATGACTTTTACTGAATTAACCCTATCCTGGTTTTATTGACCTGCGCTATTGGAGCCCTCTTTTTTCTATTTTATCCCATGGTCTAATTTGAGCACCAGCTAAGTCAATTTTAGCACTGCTTAGACACACGGCTTAAGGATTCCATCTGGAAGTGGCTGCAGTCGCACAACGCGCTGTTTGGACATCGCTGATTCCTGGTGCCCATATCAGTTGGAGTCTCAACTACAACTCTCATCCTCCACCCGGTTGCAGTGGTCACGGTTTCCAAATGACCACAACGCCTTTCTGACTCTTTTGCTGTACAGTATCAGAGTCCAACCTATCCGGTAAGCGTATTTTCATCTACCATATATCTGATGTGATTGCGATTTCTACAGATTTCTGCAGACAACCTGAGCACCTGTTGTTTCCTTTCAATCACTGGACATCCGTCCACTCCACACCCTTCACCCATTGTCCAATTGATGTTCACTTCAAGTTCTCATTATAGACTTGGTTATGTTATTCATCACATGGAACTTTATTTTGTGACTACCTAAATGTCTTTCAGTAACATAAACATGTGCACGTGCACCATCTAATGTTGTTGCCATATCTGGTAGCTTATATTTTAGCGCTACATTTTTTTCTTTCCCTCAGGTCTCTTTCACACGGGACGCTCTGTTGATCCCAGCTGAGCCGCCGGAAGACAGGGCGGTCCCTGCACACTGTGCAGGGACCGCCCTGTCAGATTTCCGCTGTCCCCTATGGGGGGATCGGATGAAGAGATTGCCGCTCCAGGCAGGTCTTGTTGGGTGCAAATCTTCTTCTCAGGAACTGAGGGTGCTAGCAATGCACATGGCAAATAAGAACAAAAGATGATCAGGACAGCCGCACTCCAATCCAATGTAACTTTAATGTAAAAAACTGGAAACAGGCACTACAAGTCACAGCAACGGAACCTAGGACAGCTGACGCGTTTCACACTAACTTCAGTGTTTACTCAAAGGGCTCGGATGAACACGGACCGTCTTTCCGTGTTCACCCGATCCAATCCGCATGGAAAAATAGGGTTTTCCTCCGTCTGCAGAATCGGAGGATTGCGGAACCGGGTGAGATCGGGTGTCAAGGGATATTCATCGACTGACACCCGCAATCTCATAGGGACCAATGAGACGTATGTCCCTTTTTCATCTGTACACGGATGGATAAAAAAGCGGACATACGGTCTGCCCGTGTGAAAGATGCCTAAAGCCCTGTACACACTATAATGAAATCTGAAGACAAATTCCTAAAGGAACAAACTCCCAATTTTTTGGGCTATTATCCTGACTATCCCTGTGTAAGAGAAGTCTGGCTAACAGGCACACATCTGTGCACAAGCACGGGCACACCAGTGTGTGCACAAAGAGGGACTTGTATTGGCACATGTGTGGGCGGGCCAGTGCGCGTGCATGTACGTGTATGTGCTAACCTTATTTAAACTGAACACTGACACATGAACATTGCTGAGTGGTCTTTGAGCTAGTGCCTGTTACCCGATCTGTTCCAGTTTCCTGTGTCTTGACCCGGCTTCACCTGAACCTACCCCTTGACCTCCACCTGCCTACCTGACCCTGGCTTGTGTCTGACTCGGCCTCTGCCTGATGTTCCTGTACCTTGCTGCCCGGCTGTCTGTGTCCCGTTTCTGCCTATGCCTCTTATTTCAATACCAGCTGTTGATGACCTCCTGGTTTACACCCCGGCTACGCCTCCATCTGCTGACCCAGCGATATGGAGCTCCTGTTCTCAGAGTCTGCCCAGCGCTCTCCAGCCACCTGGTTCCTGCCAAGACTCAGCCAGCGCCATCCATTACATCGTCCCTCGTGCCAATCTATGTCCGTCACTCCCTGTCATCACTACCAGGAGTGTCAGACAGGAGGTGCAAGAGAAGCCCCCTCTCCAGCTTGATCTCCACCAGGTACATAAAACCCTGTCTGCTTGTAGCCCCGACCTTTGGCATGTTCTCCTGACCATCCCTGTCTGCTCGTTGCCCTAACTCCTGGCATGTCCTCCTGACTATTCCTGGTTGCCCTGACTGTTGCTATCTCTCCATTAACGTGAGCGAGGCCTGGAGTCAGATGCAGCGAAGTCTATCCTCACCATCAGAGGCTCTGGTAAAAAGGTCCTGTTTCTGGGATGCTTTGTCTCTAGTTTTGATCTTCATATGGATCCTGGAAAGGTCTTGTCCATTACCAACTGTCCTCTTCCTGCTCAAGGCCACACAGTGCTTTCTTGGTTTCACTAATCATTACAGGCAGTACATTACTCTTCTATTGCTGCACCTATTATCGCCTTGGCCAAGAAGGGTGTGAATGCCAAGGAGTGGCCACCTGAAGCTGTCTCTGCGTTTCATGATTTGAAACAGCCCTTTGTTTCTGGACTTTTGTTGACGCAACCTGACCCTGGGGATTCCTTTTTTATTGAAGTGGACACTTCCTCGACTGGGGTGGGAGCTGTGCTTCTTCAACCCTTTGAGGAAAAACGTAAACCGTGTGCATTTAAAAAAAAAAAAAAAAATTCTCAGGCAGAGAAGAATTATGCTATTGGTGACCAGAAACTTCTTGTGATTAAATTGGCTTTGGAGGAGTTGTATCTCCCTTTGCGCGTAAGCACAGGAGATGAGAGTGCTTTCATTTTTTTTATTCTGGTATTAGTTTAGTTGAAAAATTATTTACACTGTCTCTTGAATTTTTTTCAACATCCCTTGTGATAGCATGGTCCTCTTTTTGGAGAGATCTGAAGTCTATTAGACCCCAGATCTCTCCTCTTCCCTCCAAAACATCTGATGAAATCGAGATCGGTTTCATCAGATGCTTGATCAAGCCTGGAGCTGTTTGTTTATATAAGACATTACACAGGGGAAGGAACAATATCAGTTTTTCTCACCCAGGAATGGAATGCTGCTGTTTGCTTCCTTACTAGGTTCCCCAATTGCATGGGAGAGCTCTGTAAAGGCGGTGGCAAGAGGGAGTGAGACCCCATTCTGCTGTCTGTAAATGTAATCCAACAGCTTCTTTGATGCTAGCATTACTTTTACATTGAAGGGAATCTCCAGCCCTAAAAAATATCTTGCCAATTTTGGCAGCTCCAGTGATGACCAAGATATCACCCGTCCAATCCAGCAACATACTGGTACGTCGCTGGGGGGCAAAGTGGTTAGATCAGTCTTTCTCAACCAGGGCTCCTTCAGAGCTTGCTAGGGGTTTCTTGGGCATCGCCTCTAGATCGACTTCTATACAACCAGGGTGTCCATGCATGGATCGAAATTCAGCCAGTCCCTGCTGAACCAGCCGAATTTCAATTCATGTATGGCCAACATTTCAGACAGATTATTGAATGTATCTTATTGTGTATATGTCAAACTTAAGGGAAAAGTGTGCAGTAGATAACCTGTTAGGCCTCGTACACACGAGGCAATTCATTTGTTCAAATCGGTCGGACCGACCGATTTGAACAAATCTGTCTGTTTGGATTTTGGTTTGCTCGCGTGTACACACGAGCAAACCAAAATCCCCGCCAGCAGACAGCGCGATGACGTGGCGGTGACGTTGACGCCGCCACGTCACCGCACCAGGAAGTAAAACACTTCCGCGCATGCGTCGAAACCATTCGGCGCGTGTGCGAGAAGACATGTCTGCTGGTTAGCGTACTAACCAGCACACATTTTGGGCGGACGGGTTCCCAGCCGACGGATTGGTAAGCATGCTTTCCAATCTGTCGGGTGGCCAAATCTGTCTGCTCGCCTGTACACACGATCAAATCTGTCTGCTGGGACGGTCTAGCAGACTGTTTCCAGCAGACAGATTTGATCGTGTGTACGAGGCCTTAGATACCAAAAGAGGACCGAAAGAGGTCTCCTTCCACAAAACATGACTTACTTTGGGCTATTTCTAGTAATGGAGATTGAAGCAGGCATTCAAAGTTGTTAAACCGCCTGAGGCCCAGATTGATATTAATCCAGCTCTAGCTCCAGATGTCAAAGATGCCTTAAGGTGTTTGGACTTTGCCTACCTGACCAGCCATCCGGTTATGTCTATGGGCACCTTAATGGGAGCTGCTGACTGCAGAGGGTTATGGCACAAAACTGATCTTCAGAGTATAGATAGGAAGAAGGCAGATGACAGACAGACCAAAAACATGGATATGTTTCTTATTATATTATATATATATATATATATATATATATATATATATATATATATATATATATATTTTTTTTTTTTTATTTTTTTTTTCAATAATTTCTAGCATCGAAAAAAGGAAACAAAATAAATACATATTGAAATATGTATATATAATGTTTCCCTTTTTTCGATGCTAGAAATTATTGGAAAAAAAAAAATATATATATATATATATATATATATATATACAGTGCAGAAAATAAGTATTTGAACACCCTGCTATTTTGCAAGTTCTCCCACTTAGAAATCATGAAGGGGTCTGAAATTGTTATCGTAGGTGCATGTCCACTGTGAGAGACATAATCAAAAAAAAAAATTCCAGAAATCACAATGTATGATTTTTTTAACTATTTATTTTTATGATACAGCTGCAAATAAGTATTTGAACACCTGAGAAAATCAATGTTAATATTTGGTACAGTAGCCTTTGTTTGCAATTACAGAGGTCAAACGTTTCTTGTAGTTTTTCACCAGGTTTGCACACACTGGAGGAGGGATTTTGGCCCACTCCTCCACACAGATCTTCTCTAGATCAGTCAGGTTTCTGGGCTGTCGCTGAGAAACACGGAGTTTGAGCTCCCTCCAAAGATTCTCTATTGGGTTTAGGTCTGGAGACTGGCTAGGCCACGCCAGAACCTTGATATGCTTCTTACAGAGCCACTCCTTGGTTATCCTGGCTGTGTGCTTCGGGTCATTGTCATGTTGGAAGACCCAGCCTCGACCCATCTTCAAAGCTCTAACTGAGGGAAGGAGGTTGTTGCCCAAAATCTCGCAATACATGGCCCCGTCATCCTCTCCTTAATACAGTGCAGTCGCCCTGTCCCATGTGCAGAAAAACACCCCCAAAGCATGATGCTACCACCCCCATGCTTCACAGTAGGGATGGTGTTCTTGGGATGGTACTCATCATTCTTCTTCCTCCAAACACGGTTAGTGGAATTATGACCAAAAAGTTCTATTTTGGTCTCATCTGACCACATGACTTTCTCCCATGACTCCTCTGGATCATCCAAATGGTCATTGGCAAACTTAAGACGGGCCTTGACATGTGCTGGTTTAAGCAGGGGAACCTTCCGTGCCATGCATGATTTCAAACCATGACGTCTTAGTGTATTACCAACAGTAACCTTGGAAACGGTGGTCCCAGCTCTTTTCAGGTCATTGACCAGCTCCTCCCGTGTAGTCCTGGGCTGATTTCTCACCTTTCTTAGGATCATTGAGACCCCACAAGGTGAGATTTTGCATTGAGCCCCAGTCTGAGGGAGATTGACAGTCATGTTTAGCTTCTTCCATTTTCTAATGATTGCTCCAACAGTGGACCTTTTTTCACCAAGCTGCTTGGCAATTTCCCCGTAGCCCTTTCCAGCCTTGTGGAGGTGTACAATTTTGTCTCTAGTGTCTTTGGACAGCTCTTTGGTCTTGGCCATGTTAGTAGTTGGATTCTTACTAATTGTATGGGGTGGACAGGTGTCTTTATGCAGCTAATGACCTCAAACGGGTGCATCTAATTTAGGATAATAAATGGAGTGGAGGTGGACATTTTAAAGGCAGACTAACAGATCTTTGAGGGTCAGAATTCTAGCTGATAGACAGGTGTTCAAATACTTCTTTGCAGCTGTATCATACAAATAAATAGTTAAAAATTCATAAATTGTGATTTCTGGATTTTTTTTTTTGGATTATGTCTCTCACAGTGGACATGCACCTACGATGACAATTTCAGACCCCTCCATGATTTCCAAGTGGGAGAACTTGCAAAATAGCAGGGTGTTCAAATACTTATTTTCTGCACTGTATATATATTATTTTTATTTTCAATAATTTCTAGCATATAAAAAGGGAAACATAATATTCCATTTATAACAAACTTTGCAATTAATCACCCTCAGATTACAGTGTGAGAAAAGTGTGATTTATCTAGAACAAAAGAAGTATAAATTTATTCTGCGTTGGTCAAAGTGTAACTGTTGATGATGTTACTTGAAATGTTTAAAATAGATTGGAAAAATGCTGTCAAGGAAACCATCCTCTCTGTGATTCTCAGGCGAGTCATATAAGGAAACAGAACATACAGGCAAGTGATTACCAATTCACTCAAAAGGGTTTAATAATTTATCTTTAAAAAGTGCAATAAAAGTAACTGATTAAAGAATACATATTTAAAGAAGCATGTAGCATGCAAAAAAAAAAACAATACAGAAATAAATACATGCATGATGTCCAATACCCCTGGATGGTATATTATATATATGCACACAAACAAACAAACAAACATACACACACCAGTGGTGGTTGGTGCTCAATTTTTTTTGGGGGGGGCGCAAACAAACTGAAAAAAAAAAAAAAACATCAATTGCAGCCACTGTGCCATCAAATGCAGCCACTGTGCCCATCAAATGCAGCCACTGTGCCATCAAACGCAACCACTGTGCCATCAAACGCAACCACTGTGCCATCAATTGTCGCCACTGTGACCATCAAATGCAGTCACTGTGACCATCAAATGCAGCCACTGTGCCATCAAATGCAGCCACTGTGCCATCAAATGCAGCCACTGTGCCCATCAAATGCAGCCACAGTGCCATCAAACACAGCCACAGTGCCATCAAACGCAGCCACTGTGCAATCAATTGCCGCAACTGTGCCCATCAAACGCAGCCACTGTGCCATCATTTGCCACCACTGTGCCATCAAATACAGCCACTGTGCCCATCAAACGCAGCCACTGTACCCATAAATTGCTGCCACTGTGCCATCAAACGCAGCCAATGTACCCATAAAGTGCTGCCACTGTGCCATCAAACGCAGCTACTGTACCCATCAATTGCTGCCAGTGTGCCCATCAATTCCTGCCAGTGTGCCGATCAATTGCCGATACTGTGCCCATCAACTGCCTCTACTGTGCCCATCAATTGCAGTCACTGTGCTCATCAATTTCTGCCAGTGTGCCCATCAATTGCCGCTACTGTGCCCATCAATTGCTGCTACTGTGCCCATCAAATGCTGCCAGTGATCATAAGCTTCCCCGCGCGCCCGCCACTTACCTGACTAATGCGGGCAGCAGGTCACGGCACGCTCTTCAATGTGTTCTTTTGTCCTCTCTTCCCATCCTCTGCTATGATTGGATGCCTGATAAGCATCCAATCACTGCGCCTGTCGTTTTAGCCAATTAGGAGACCGGTAACAGACCCGAGCACCTGTTTGGTTGAGAGGCGGGTTTAGTGTTAGTAAGGCGAATAACACAATGCTGAGTGAACTGCGAGTGCCCAGCATGGCGCCCGCTGTTCACCTTTGTGGACGCCTATTAGAGCCTATGGCTCTAATCGGGTGCTTCCAAAAAATACCCTGCTGCTGTAAAAAAGGGGCTGGGCACCTGAATAGGGGGTCCCAGTGGCAACCATAGATAGAATCATGCAGGAATCTATTGATGGTGATGGTGCGGTGACAAGGGAGAGGGGGCGGTGCCCGTGCGCCCCTTATGGACGCACCACCACTTACACACACTATATTACCCAATGTATTGGGACATTACGTGTACATGAAATTTAATGGCATCCCAGTCTTAGTCCGTAGGGTTCATTATTGAGGTGGCCCACCCTTTTACAGCTATAACAGCTTCACCTCTTCTGGGAAGGCTGTCCACAAGGTTTAGGAGTGTGTCTATGGGAATGTTTGACCATTCTTCCAGAAGCACATTTCTGAGGTCAGGCACTGATGTTGGACAAGAAGGCCTGGCTCATAGTCTCCACTCTAATTCACCCCAAAGGTGTTCTGTCGGGTTGAGATCAGGACTCTGTGCAGGTCAGTCAAGTTCCTCCACCCCAAACTCGCTCACCCATGTCTTTATGGACCTTGCTTTGTGCCATGGGCGTCCGCTCCATAGGGCAACGGGGGTCATTTGCCCCCCCCCCCCCTAGGATCGTAGGAGAAGACACTTGAAACAGTGAGAGCAGGACAGGCTTGGTAGTGCAGCAGAGATGAGACATGCTGACAGCGCAGGGAGAGCTCAGGTGGACTGACCCATATGCACAATGCTGTGTGTCTCACTCTGTTAAATTGTAACATCCCAGCCAGTACAACCACCCCCCTTCCACAGAAATGGAAGAGGCTGCATCTGCTCTGCCCCCTCCCTCCTCTCTGTTCTCTGTTTCTGTGTGCCGTTGTCCATGCTCTGTGCACAGCCTGTAAACTAGTAGCTGATAGCTAAAGAGCCCACTAAACTACTAGTGTGAGCATCCTGGGAACATCAAGTGAGTTATCAGCATTGTCACTGTGTACTCTGCCCTCTCTCTCCCAAATCTTTCACTTCCTGTCTTGTCCTCCAGCAGTCTTTCATTGACCCTATGCTATGCCTTTAGCCAGGGTTTTCACTTGTGTGATCATAGACATTGCATGTGATTTGCACCGCATTGCTGTGCAAATCACATGCGATGTCTGTGCGATGCAAATTCAGCCATAAAAACTGTATGGCTGAAATTGGAATTTGCACCATAACTGTGCAGTACCCTTTTTTTTGGAGTGGATGGGTGTTTACACCTATGCAATCCAATTCCTGCACCATTTCAAAGTTCTCACTGCAATCTGCAAACCGATATGGGGGTGTCATTAATTTTACATTGACACCCGTATCAGTTTGCAAAGGGCAGAGTGAACGGCCGACAAGCAACATGCAATGCAGGAATCGCATATATGTGAACTAGGACTCAAGTGGGTTTACACTGATGCAGTGCCGGTGTATACACAGATTTCCTGCATTTATCTCCATTTTCACCAAAGTCCCACAGACTTCTATTAGATTACACATTTTTTTCAACATTTTCTGAAAGTGCACCAAATGTTCTCTATACTGAATCTTTGGTGTGCTTTCAGAAAACGCAGTAAAATTACACAAGCTAATAGAAGTAGGGATTAAATGCAGAAAAACTGCATATACACTGCGACAAACTCCAGTACACCAGTGTGAACCCAAAGGCTTCAGGATGCTGTGTAATATAAAGGCGTCCAGAGATGCAGGGTGCTGTGTAATGTAAAGGGGTCCAGAGATGCAGGGTGCTGTGTAATGTAAAGGAGCCTAGAGGTTAAGGGTGCTGTGTAATGTAAAGGGGTTCAGAGATGCAGGGTGCTGTGTAATGTACAGGAGTCCAGAGGTGCAGGGTGCTGTGTAATGTAAAGGGGCCCAGAGGTGCAGGGTGCTGTGTAATGTAAAGGGGCCCAGAGGTGCTGTGTAATGTAAAGGGGTCCAGAGATGCAGGGTGCTGTGTAATGTAAAGGAGCCCAGAGGTGCAGGGTGCTGTGTAATGTAAAGGGGTCCAGAGGTGCAGGGTGCTGTGTAATGTAAAGGAGCCCAGAGGTGCAGGGTGCTGTGTAATGTAAAGGGGTCCAGAGGTGCAGGGTGCTGTGTAATGTAAATGAAGTCCAGAGGTGCAGGGTGCTGTGTAATGTAAAGGGGTCCAGAGGTGCAGGGTGCTGTGTAATGTAAAGGGGTGCAGGGTGCTGTGTAATGTAAAGGAGTCCAGAGGTGCAGGGTACTGTGTAATGTAAAGGGGGCCAGAGGTGCAGGGTGCTGTGTAATGTAAAGGGGGCCAGAGGTGCAGGGTGCTGTGTAATGTAAAGGGGGCCAGAGGTGCAGGGTGCTGTGTAATGTAAAGGGGGCCAGAGGTGCAGGGTGCTGTGTAATGTAAAGGGGGCCAGAGGTGCAGGGTGCTGTGTAATGTAAAGGAGTCCAGAGAGGGGGTACACAGTAGTGACAAAGAGATATTAAAAGATGCAGGGGGCACAGTCGGGTGTTTTTACATTTTAACGTGTGGGGGGCACGTTTTTAACCCCCTGCTAGCGGTCAAAGAAAGGGTTAAATGCGACTGTGTATCACTGCTTCCGAAGCGCCCCCCCCCTGAAAAAATTTCAGCGGATGCCCATGCTTTGTGCACTGGTTTTCCATCATGTTGGAACAGGAAGGGGCCGTCCCCAAACTATTCCCACAAATGATTCCTTATTCAGAGATTGGGATATATCCGAATACCCAAATTACCGTATAAAACAAAGTTTACCGAATGCTCTGAATAATGAAAACATTTGTCTGAATCTCCGAAAATTCGAATTGTACTTTAAATCTAATTTTACATTGAATTCCATTCGCATTCAAACTGTAAACATTGCTGAATTCAAAGACTGTTATCAAGGTACCATTTGGAAATAATGCTGTTTTTGTTTGTTCACTTTATTGCATTAAAATCGAAAAAAAAAATATTAATAATAAAAATAATATTTTCTTTTCGACCAATTTTGAAATGTATAGATCTGAAATTTTTTAATCAAAAAAAATCTGAAAATTCTAAGATAATTTGAAAAAAAAAAAAATTTGAATACAAATTCCAAATGGGAATCTCGAATGCCAATTGAGTGCATCAATCGAATTGAACCACTTTAGACCCGCGGTATAGCCGAATGATGGCTACAGCGCGAGTCTGAATATGCAACATGCCGTTAAAAGACGGCCGCCCCTTTGGGCGTTCCCAGCGCGCGCTCTAGAGCGCGCTGCGGGGAAGCCCTGTGTTGGCCGTGTCCCTCCTGCCCAGGTCGCAGTACCAATAAAAATCGCAGATCGCTGCCATTTCTAGTAAAAAAATAAATAATAAAAAATAATAATTCTGTCCCCTATTTTGTAAGCGCTATAACTTTTGCGCAAACCAGTCGCTTATTGCGATTTTTTTTTTTTACAAAAATATGTAGTAGAATACGTATCGCCCTAAACTGAGAATTTTTTTTTTTGGGGGATATTTATTATAGCAACAAGTAAAAAATATTGTATTTTTTTTCAAAATTGTCGCTCTTTTTTGTTTATAGCGCAAAAAATAAAAACCGTACAGGCGTTTAAATACCACCAAAAGAAAGCTCTACTTGTGGGGAAAAAAGGACGTCAATTTTGTTTAGGAGCCACGTCGCACGACCGCGCAATTGTCAGTTAAAGCGACGCAGTGCCGGAAGCTGAAATTTCACCTGGGCAGGAGGGGGGTTTATGTGCCCAGTAAGAAAGTGGTTAACAAAACAAAATAACTAGATTAAGAAATCTAAACGAAATAAAAAAGGAAACCCATTTTTTTCGTCATGCACATGTCTAATTGCAATCAGCATTCCTTCTGAACAAATAGATTGAATCTATTACCAGATCAACTGCCTGGAGACTGTGTTGTGTTCAGCTTATTGGTGGCCTGAGATGGTCCACAGGCCCTTGCATTGAGAGAAGAGGTGTACTGTACACATGATCACATTCACATACAGAATTTCACAAAAGTAAGTACACCCCTCACATTTTTGTAAATATTTTCATGTGACAACACTGAAGAAATGACACTTTGCTACAATGTAAAGTAGTGAGTGTACAGCTTGTATAACAGTGTACATTTTCTGTCCCCTCAAAATAACTCAACACACAGCCATTAATGTCTAAACCGCTGCCAACAAACGTGAGTACACCCCTAGGTGAAAATATCCAAATTGCCCCCAAAGTGTCAATATGTTGTGTGGCCACCATTATTTTCCAGCACTGCCTTAACCCTCTTGGGCATGGAGTTTACCAGAGCTTCACAGGTTGCCACTGGAGTCCTCTTCCACCCCTCCATGATGACATCACGGAGCTGGTAGTTGTTAGAGACCTTGCGCTCCTCCACCTTCCATTTGAGGATGCCCCACAGATGCTCAATAGTGTTTAGGTCTGGAGACATGCTTGGCCAGTCCATTACCTTTACCCTCAGCTTCTTTAGCAAGGCAGTGGTCGTCTTGGAGGTGTGTTTGGGGTCGTTATGTTGGAATACTGCCCTGCGGCCCAGTCTCCAAAAGGGAGGGGATCATGCTCTGCCTCAGTATGTCACAGTACATGTTGCCATTCATGGTTCCCTTAGTGAACAGTAGCTCCCCAGTGTCGGTAGCACTCATGCAGCCCCAGACCATGACACTCCCACCACCATGCTTAACTGTAGGCAAGACACACTTGTCTTTGTACTCCTCACCTGGTTGCCTCCACACGCTTGACACCATCTGAACCAAATACGTTTATCTTGGTCTCATCAGACCACTGGACATGGTTCCAGTAATCCATGTCCTTAGTCTTCTTGTCTTCAGCAAACTGTCTGCGGGCTTTCTTGTGTATCATCTTTAGAAGAGGCTTCCTTCTGGGATGACAGCCATGCAGACCAATTTAATGCAGTGTGCAGCGTATGGTCTGAGCACTGACAGGCTGACCCCCCACCCCTTCAACCTCTGCAGCAATACTGGCAGCACTCATACGTCTATTTCCCAAAGACAACCTCTGGCTGAGCACTTGCGTTCAACTTTTTTGGGTGACCATTAAGGGCCTGTTCTGAGTGGAACCTGTCCTGTTAAACCGCTGTATGGGCTTGGCCACCGTGCTGCAACTCAGTTTCAGGCTCTTAGCAATCTTCTTATAGCCTAGGGCAGTGATGGTGAACCTTGGCACCCCAGATGTTTTGGAACTACATTTCCCATGATACTCTACTACACTGCAGTGTGCATGAGCATCATGGGAAATGTAGTTCCGAAACATCTGGGATGCCAAGGTTCCCCATCACTGGCCTAGGCCATATTCATGTAGAGCAACAATTCTTTTTGTTCAGATCCTCAGAGTTCTTTGCCATGAGGTGACATGTTGAACTTCCAGTGACCATTATGAGAGAGTGAGAGCGATAACACCAAATTTAACACACCTGCTCCCCATTCACACCTGAGACATTGTAACACTGAGTCACATGACACCGGGAGGGAAAATGGCCAATTGGGCCAAATTTGGACATTTTCACTTAGGGGTGTACTTACTTTTTGACATTAATGGCTGTGTGTTGAGTTATTTTGAGGGCACAGCAAATTTACACTGTTATACAAGCTGTAGACTCACTACTTTACATTGTAGCAAAGTGTAATTTCTTCAGTGTTGTCACATGAAAAGATAGAATAAAATATTTACAAAAATGTGAGGGGTGTACTCACTTTTGTTAGACACTGTATATGCTAAATCAAGACTATGAAATACTTTAGATTCCCTTTAACAATAAACGGCTGTAAAATATATTTTTCTGGCGAAATTGACTAACTGAAGATAACAAGTGAGCGGTAATACAACCGTCCAATATAGAGCAACTCGTTCCATCTTCCCAAACCGCCATCTAACCGCGCTGACACTTTAAGCGCCTCAAGTATCTATCAAGAAGCTGATTTGACACAGCGCGGCCAGTCCTTATATTATTTTCACACAATCACAAAAGGCATAAAAAAAAAAAAAAAATCAATGCACAGCAAAAATCATAGACTGAAAATACTTTGCACAAAAGTGGCGCACACTTCAGCTGAAATTGGTTTTAAAGATTGTTTTTTGAAGCAAACCGTGGGTTTAAAAAAAAAAAAAAACTTGTATTCCATTTAATATCACAGAAATACAGATTCTCCATCAAAACACAGAGCTATATCGGGGCCGGATCACATAGACTGAGCTCCAGACAATGGGATAAAACACAATGACTTTCCAGCACATATCCCATCATTTCAAGGCTTACGCAAGAGATGATCAAAGACACGGTGCAAAGGCCGCCCCCCCCCATAGAAAAGGTATGACGGAGGATCGAGGAGATGTGTCCTCTGTCCATGCAAGGCAAAGCAACACACAGAGCAATGGAAAGCCGACAACTAACTGCTCTTATTTGCTCCTTTTAGTCAGAGAATAGGGGCAGGAGCCCCCCTTTATGAGTTCCCCCCTTATCTACGCTCCTTACACTCCTCTGAGCCCTGCCTCTTGGCTCCACCCCCTTTTGAGTTCCCCCCTTATTTACGCTCCTTTCACTGCTCTGAGACCCGCCCCTCGGTCCACCCCCTGCCCACCTCCCGTACTGCCCCAAGTATCATTCTGTGGTGATACATCATTTGTATGGAATTTGTTCTTGTCTACTAACAAGAAAAACAGTAAAATAGATCCCCTGGAGCCAGCAACAATAGAAGATCCCCCAGTAACAATAGACCCCTCCCTAGCAACACTAGATCCTTCACATAATAGACCCCCCGCAGCAACAATAGATCCTTCACATGACAATAGGCTCCCCCCAGCAACACCATATCCTTCACACAACAATAAACCCACACACAGAAACATTCACACAACATTAGACTCCCCCCAGCAACACTGGACCCCACCCCAGCAACAATAGATCCTTCACACAACAAAAGACTCCCCCCCAGCAACAATAGATCTTTCACATGACAATAGGCTCCCCCCATCAACACTATATCCTTCACACAATAGACTCCCCCAGCAACAATAGATCCCTCACACAACAATAGATCTCCCAGTAACAACAAACCCCACCCAAGCAACAATAGACCCTTCACACAACAAAAGACTCCCCCAGCAACAATAGATCTTTCACATGACAATAGGCACCCCCCATCAACACTATATCCTTCACACAATAGACTCCCCCAGCAACAATAGATGCCTCACACAACACTAGATCCCCCAGTAACAAACCCCACCCCAGCAACAATAGACCCTTCACACAATAAAAGACTCCCCCAGCAACAATAGATCCCTCACACAATAGATCCCCAGCAACAATAGATCCTTAACACAACAATAAATCCACACACAGCAACAATAGATCCTTCACACAATAGACTCCCCCCAGGAACACTGGACCCCAACCCCAGCAACAATAGATCCTCCCACAATAGATCCCCCAGTAACAACAGACCCCACCCCAGCAAACAATAGATCCTTCTTACAACAATAAACCCACTCACAGCAACAATAGATCCCCCAGTAACAACAAACCCCACCCAAGCAACAATAGACCCTTCACACAACAATAAACCCACACACAAACATTCACACAACATTAGACTCCCCCCAGCAACACTGAACCCCACCCAAGCAACAATAGATCCTTCACACAACAAAAGACTCCCCTAGCAACAATAGATCCTTCACACAACAAAAGACTCCCCCAGCAACAATAGATCTTTCACATGACAATAGGCTCCCCCCATCAACACTATATCCTTCACACAATAGACTCCCCCAGCAACAATAGATGCCTCACACAACACTAGATCCCCCAGTAACAACAAACCCCACCCCAGCAACAATAGACCCTTCACACAATAAAAGACTCCCCCATCAACAATAGATCCCTCACACAATAGATCCCCAGCAACAATAGATCCTTAACACACCAATAAATCCACACACAGCAACAATAGATCCTTCACACAATAGACTCCCCCCAGGAACACTGGACCCCAACCCCAGCAACAATAGATCCTCCCACAATAGATCCCCCAGTAACAACAGACCCCACCCCAGCAAACAATAGATCCTTCACACAACAATAAACCCACTCACAGCAACAATAGATCCTTCACAGACTCCCCCAGCAACAATAGACTCTCCCAGAAACAATGGGCCCCACCCCTATATACAAGGAACACATTCTCTGTCTCTCCTCTTTCCTGACAGGACATAAATCTCTGTGTTTACACACACAGATCCACGTTCCTGCTCTGTGACGAGCGATCGCGGGTGACATCGCCCCTGGAAGCCAAGGCCGTCATGTGAAGCCCGCCCAGGATGGGAGATCCCACCTTGCGGACGTCATAGGACAATACATCTGTAATGAAATGGTTAAAGTAGTGCTAAAGTCCAAAGGTTCTTTACCCTAATGCATTAAGGTAAAAACCTTCTGATCCTGGGTCTCCCATAAGCACCCTCCCCCTTTAAACTTAAACTTAGCTGAGACCATTCTTGATCCAGCGCTGTGCTTGAGAGCGGCGTCTCTCTTCACTCTCAAACTCCTCCCCGGGCAGAATAAAAGCAGTAGAAGCCATTGGGTCCTGCTGCTGTCAATCAAATCATATGATGGGGAAGCAGCTGGCAGGGCCGATCCCTCCTGTGTGTGTGTCTATATACGCAGGCAGCGGGGCTCGGGATCAAGCCCCGTACATGTGCCCACCATAGAAAGCCCCTTCCCATGGGGGCCGAAGAGAAGGAGCCAGGAGCACCGACAGGGACCCCAGAACAAGAGGATTGGGCCTACTCTGTGCATAACTATTGCACAGAGCAGGTGAGTATAACATGTTTATTATTAAAAATAAAATAAAAAATAAGGTTTAACCACGTAAGGCTATACGTCGATATACGTCGGCAGAATGGCACGGCTGGGCACAAGCACATACCTGTACGTGTCTCTTTAAGGCCCAGCCGTGGGGTCGCGAGCGCACAAAGCTCCGTGACCGTGCCCGCGGGACCCGCAGACCCGATCGCCGTCGGTGTCCCGCGATCGGTTACCAGAGCTGCAGAATGGGGAGAGGTGTGTGGCAGTGTTCGTCTGTTCCCCGATATAGGGAAAGATGATCAATGATGTCGCACGTCCAGCCCCGCCCCCCTACAGTTAGAAAGACAACCCCTACAGTGCCCCCTAGTGGTTAACTCCTAAACTGCAATTGTCATTTTCACAGTAAACAGTGCATTTTTATAGCACTTTTTGCTGTGAAAATGACAATGGTCCCAAAAATGTGTCAAAATTGTCCGATGTGTCCGCCATAATGTCGCAGTCATGAAAAAAAAAACGCTGATCGCCGCCATTAGTAGTAAAAAATCAATTTTAATACAAATTAGGGCTGTGGAAATTAACTATTAATTCTTCGATTAATCTTAAATTTTTTTGATCGATCAAAATTCCTTTTGATTGGTACTCACCTCTCTGCCAGCTTCCGGGTCTTCAGGGAGTTCCGTTGGAGATCCGGTAACGTCACGGACACCGCCAGGGGTTGCCGTATCTATCCGAAGGGCTCCTTTGCCTTCATATCTGCATTTTTTTACCAGTATCATACTTAGCTACATGTTTTTATGACTGCTTTTGGTACAGTTTGGTATTACTCGCACCATTTTTATAGTTTATGTAGCTACATCGATTTTATCTCCAGTGCAATATTTATTTTGTTACCTACTTGAAGACTATAAAAGTTTTAATGCTCTTCCCATCGAGCGCTGCCTTTGTGTGTTTTTTGTATCCTGCTATCCATATTTCCAGTGTTTGGGAGCTGCACTGGGAATCAGCCTGCAAGGAGATCAACTAATAGTAGTTGGATCTGTATGTGCGTTATATTTAATCAAAATTAGTAGATTAATCGATTTAAAAAAAAATCGATTAATCAAACACGAAAATTTTGATCAGTAACAGCCCTAATAAAAATGCAATAAAACTATCCTCTATTTTGTAAACGCTTTAAATTTTGCGCAAACCAATCGATAAACGGTTATTGCGATTTTTTTTTACCACGAATAGGTAGAAGATTACGTATCGGCCTAAACTGAGGGAAAACATTTTTTTTATATACGTTTTTGGGGATATTTATTATAGCAAAAAGTAAAAAATATTGTTTTCTTTTTTCATAATTGTCGCTCTATTTCTGTTTATTGCGCAAAAAAATAAAAAAACACAGAGGTGATCAACTATCACCAAAAGAAAGCTCTATTTGTGGGAAAAAAAGGACGCCGATATTGTTTGGGAGCCACATCGCACGACCGCGCAATTGTCAGTTAAAACGACGCAGTGCCGCAGGGGCAAGGTCCTTAAATGCATAATGGTCCGGGTCTTAAGTGGTTAAAGTCATTTTAACTGATGGATGCTCTGGTCATAAAAGGGTTAAAGACCAAGGCTGTGCATCATTAGAATGTGAAGATAATAATTCCCGGCTTGCAGCATGAAAGCTTCGGAAAACTAGGTTAATGGCAACTACTGTAAATAGATGGACAGAATGATGTGCCCATACATTGTCATAATGAGAAAAGGACTCATTGTGGTGTCCTCTGTGTGCAAATCAATGGCAATTTTGAGGCACAATTTTGCTAATTCTATAAAACATCCACAGCCAACCCCCCCCCCCCCCCCACCTATATAACTAATCCAAGCTGACCATTCCCTCAGGTGCTCACTTACTATGTCCGATCTTATCTACATCCTAGCAGGTAGAAATCTAATTTCCATGTCTGTATGTCAAGATTATATACATGTACAAGTTATTGGGATCTGAGCACAGATATATCTCCTTTCTGTCAACGTAGACTTGAATTGGACATCCCCGGCTATACCGCAGGAGCAACCTCCAATTCCAGTCTATGGGACTTTAATGCGTGGGCAGCCTGCCCTAGATTTTTACCAGCTGGGGTGTAGGACACATGTAAGCAAATTGAAGGAAAATGCCCGATCCTGACCTCCCTGGGGCTCTAAGCAAAATTCTGCTAAGGGGCCCTCTTCCTTACCCGTGATGCCGTGAGCTATGTAAACCATTAGCCTTGTGCCCAGTGCACACCATACAGACTTGTGCCCAGTGCACACCATGCAGCCTTGCCCAGTGCACACCATACAGACTTGTGCCCAGTGCACATCATGCAGCATTGTGCCCAGTGCACACCATGCAGCCTTGTGTCCAGTGCACACCAAATCATGGGCGTCCACTCCATAGGGCAAGGGGGGTCGATTGCCCCCCCTGGAACCGAGAAAGTGAGACATGACGTCATAGAACACATCATACATATTATCAGTGTGGTCAGTGTGTAGTGGTCAGTAGTCAGTGTGTAGTGTAGTGGTCAGTAGTCAGTGTGCAGTGTAGTGGTCAGTAGTCAGTGTGCAGTTTAGTGGTCAGAAGTCAGTGTGCAATGTAGTGGTCAGTATTCAGTGTGCAGTGTAGTGGTCAGAGTGCAGTGTAGTGGTGAGTAGTCAGTGTGCAGTGTAGTGGTCAGAGTGCAGTGTAGTGGTCAGTGCGCAGTGTAGTGGTCAGTAGTCAGTGTGTAGTGTAGTGGTCAGTAGTGTAATGTAAAGGGGTCCAGTGATGCAGGGTGCTGTGTAATGTAAAGGGATCCAGTGATGCAGGGTGCTGTGTAATGTAAAGGGGTGCAGGGTGGTGTGTAATGTAAAGGGGTCAAGTGGTGCAGGGTGCTGTGTAATGTAAAGGGGTCAAGTGGTGCAGGGTGCTGTGTATCGTAAAGGGGTCCAGTGATGCAGGGTGTTGTGTAATGTAAAGGGGTGCATGGTGCTGTGTAATGTAAAGGGGTCCAGTGATGCAGGGTAGATATGTGCATTCCCGTTCGTACGAATGTTATTTTCGTACCCGCAGGATAATGTGTACATACGAAAAAATTAAAGCACCAACATACGAAAACTACGAGATTACGAATGAGCCGCATAACGAACAACCGCAAATACGAACGAATGATCCGACGAAAAAAAACGACAAAACGAAAACGGCAAAAGAACAAAAATGACATCTATAACAAAAGATTTACATTCTGTATTTTGTTTGTATCCTTTTTCCGTTTGTTTTCAGTCCTATGT
Source organism: Rana kukunoris (assembly GCA_029574335.1). Taxonomy (NCBI): domain Eukaryota; kingdom Metazoa; phylum Chordata; class Amphibia; order Anura; family Ranidae; genus Rana; species Rana kukunoris. The sequence goes on along the minus strand of CM056050.1, from coordinate 43,466,718 downwards.
TCATTGTTCATATGACATCTATAACAAAAGATTTGCATGCTGTATTTTGTTTCAATCCTTTTTCTGTTTGTTTTCAGTCCTATGTTCATTGTTCATATGACATCTATAACAAAAGATTTGCATGCTGTATTTTGAATCCAAAATACGAACAGAAAAAAGGAATTTAAAATACAGAATGCAAATCTTTTGTTATAGATGTCATATGAACATACGACTGAAAATAGCAAAAGAAAAGGGTTTCAAGATACTGCAAATCATTGAAGAAAATTCCCGAAAATTATTGTCTAACAAGTAACGAACATGAATTAAACAGAATAACGAACCATCCCGCATGTACGAAAATAAAACAGTAACGAAAATACGAAACTATCAGAATACGAAAAAATCGTGTCATACGAAAAACGAATGGGAACAAACAGGAAAACGGGCGTCTTACGAAAAACGAACGAAAACGAAAAAACGGAACGATACGAAACAGAACAAAAAAAAAACGATTTTTTTTTTCTGTGCACATGTCTAATGCAGGGTGCTGTGTAATGTAAAGGGCTTCAGTGATGCAGGGTGCTGTGTAATGTGAGGGGGTCCAGTGATGCAGAGTGCTGTGTAATGTAAAGGGGTCCAGTGAAGCAGAGTGCTGTGTAATGTAAAGGGGTCCAGTGGTGCAGGGTGCTGTGTAATGTAAAGGGGTCCAGTGGTGCAGGGTGCTGTTTAATGTAAAGGGGTGCAGGGTGCTGTGTAATGTAAAGGGATCCAGTGATGCAGGGGGCTGTGTAATGTAAAGGGGTGCAGGGTGCTGTGTAATGTAAAGGTGTCCAGATGTGCAGTTGTGTAGAGGGGGTACCCAGTAGTGACAAAGAGATATTTAAAGATGCAGGGGGCACAGTGGGGTGTTTGTACATTTTAATGTGGGGGGGGGGGGGGGCGCTAGCGGTCGAAGAAAGGGTAAAATGCGTATCGCTGCTGCTGAAGCAGCCCCCCCCCTGAAAAAATTTCAGCGGACGCCCATGCACCAAATCCATTCTTGTGCCCACCAAACGAAGCCTTGTGCCCAGTGCCCACCATGCAGCCATGTGCCCACCATGCAGCCTTGTACCCAGTTGCACACCATGCAGCCTTGTGCCCAGTGCCCACCATGCAGCCATGTGCCCACCATGCAGCCTTGTACCCAGTTGCACACCATGCAGCCTTGTGCCCATTGCACACCATGCAGCCTTGTGCCCAGTGCCCACCAAATCCAGCCTTGTGCTCAAACACAGCCTTGTGCCCATTGCCCACCAAATCCAGCCTTGTGCCCAGTGCCCCCCATGCAACCTTGTGCCCACCATGCAGCCTTGTGCACACCATGCAGCCGTGTGCCCACCAAATGCAGCCTTGTGCCCAGTGCCCACCATAATGCCGTCTTGTGCCCACCAATGCAGCCTTTAGCCCAGTGCCCACCAAATGCAGCCTTGTGCCCAGTGCCCACCAAATGCAGCCTTGTGCCCACCATTCAGCCTAACTGTGCAGGGGAGGAAAGCAGAGGAACAGGAAAGTCGCCCAGATGATCAGCGCACAGCACAGGGAACACATCCATAACAGCTTTCATTTCAAGTCCTTCACGCAGCGATCGTAGAGGGGAGGAGAGAGAGAGAGCCGCCCGGATGTTTAGAGCGCAGCGCACGCAGGGAACACAGCGATAACAGCTTGCATTTCAATTGCTGTGTTCCCGCCGATCAACGTCATATACAGCCCCGCCCCTGTCAGGGGAACTTTAATTGACAGATCACCCGTCACCAGGATTGGACAGGTGATCTGTCTATCAAAGTCCCGGGACCAGGAGGAGGGGCTGTATCTGACAGCGAGCGGCGGGGAACACGACAATTGAAATGAAAACTGTTATCGCTGTGTTCCCTGCATGCGCTGCTCTCTAAACATCCGGGCGGCTCTCTCTCTTCCCCTTGATTCCACCGGCGGCGCCCCTGCACCCACGAGGGGGAGGTGGGGCCTCGAGTAATTTGCGGGCCTTACGCAGCTTGTGTAGTGAGTGTATCGGGGCGGATCGGCTCTGATTTTTGGCTAAGAAAAAGGGGGCTGTGGGGGTTAATATTGGGGTGAACTAGTAAATTTCTCTTCTGGGATGTATGCCAATGTATCATTAGCGAAAGTGCAAAGCGTAATATGAGACCCCTTTATCTGGCGACAAGCACAACACCTCTATGGCAAACACGCTTGATATAGGCAACCTGTTCCGCTTTTCACTCACCTCAGATAAACTTTGAGCAGGTGCTTTTGTCTAATAACACCATGTAAAGACATGAATTAGCAGCCCTGGACGCTCCAAGCTCTTCATTCCACCTGAAAAAAAAAAACACCATTTTCCCCTCTACACTGAATATTATATTTTTCTTAAAAGCTTAGAATAAAAAAGAAACTCTGATAAAGTGCACCATCCAATCTGCACGTCACTTTCATTCCAGTTCATCCTCATACACTGTTGTTGAGGACTTCTCACCAGCTTTTCTCCTCCAGGATTCCATTCCATGCACCATTTGGCACTCTTAGTACCTTTTGAGCTTTTAACCACTTCCCTACCGGGCCTATTCTGGCACTCCTCTCCTACATGCAAAAATCATATTTTTTTTACCTAGAAAATTACTCAGAACCCCCAAAGACTATATATGTTTTTTTTTTATAGCAGACACCCTAGGGAATAAAATGGCGGTTTCATGAATTAAAAAAATAACAAAACAGTAAATGTAGCAACATTTGTTTGTATAATGTGAAAGATTATGTTACGCGGAGTAAATAGATACCCAACATGTCATGCTTTAAAATGGTGCACACTCATGGAATGGCGCCAAACTCCAGTAATTAAAAATTTCCATAGGTGACGGTTATTTATTTTTTACAGGTTACCAGCTTAGAGTTACAGAGGGGATCTAGTGCTAGAATTGTTGCTGGCACTCTAACGCACGCAGCGATACCTCACATGTGTGGTTTGAATGGCATTCACATACGTGGGCGGGACTTGTGTGTGTGTGTTCGCTTCTGAGTGCGAGCTACCAGGATAGGGGCGTGTTAATTTTTTTTTAATTTTACTTAATTTTTTGTTTTATCAAACATCCCTTGTAATAGTAATATATCGTGACAGGTCCTCTATGGAGAGATACGGGGTCAATAAGGGGTCTCCTCCAGGCTGGAATACATGAGATCATAAAAAGAAATTCACCAATCTCATGCCGACAGCCGCGATTACAATTGCAATCCGGGTACCTGGGCGCAACGTCATAACGCTGTGCCCAAACCTGCGACGGCCAAAGAGATGACTGGCCGGCCAATCGATGGCACGGGTGAGCCTGGAGAAGCACCTGATGGCGGTGGGAAGGGGGGTCACGTCCCCTCCCGTCACCTATAAGAACAATCAAGTGGCAGAACTGCCGCTATGATCGTTCTTATGGTGCACTGGATCACCGGTTGAAAAATAGTGATATCTGAATGATGCCTGTAGCTGCAGGCATCATTCAGCTATCCCCACTGAAAGTCCAGGATGTCATATGACGTCCTACGGTAGGAAAATGGTTAAACACATTATATAATAACACACAAACCTTACCAGGGGCGGACTGACAACTCATGGGGTACCCGGGCAATAGAAAATTATGGGGCCCCTGGGCTTACAGATGGCCACCATGCCAGGAGGCAGTACAGAGATGGGGCAGCTAAAATCTCTGGATTTTTACATCAAAAGCATGTCGGTTTTGCACATATCAGGGACAGATGTAAAAAAAAACCACAGATTTTTACATACTGTCCCTGTTTTTAATGAGCCTGGCAACCCTGATGGGGCCCCTAGTGGCATGGGGCCCTCGGGCAGTGCCCGAGTTCCTCAATGGTCAGTCCGCCCCTGAACCTTACATAGTTACATACAGGGATGAGCTTCGAGTTCAAGTAGAACTCATGTTCGACTCGAACATTGTCTGTTCACCGAACAGCGAACTATTTGGGGTGTTCGCGGCAAGTTCGTGTGAACTTTAGAACCCTGTTAAAGTCTATGGGACTCGAACGTTTGAAATCTAAAGTGCTAATTTTAAAGGCTAATATGCAAGTTATTGTAATAAAAAGTGTTTGAGGACCTGTATCCTGCCCCAGGGGACATGTATCAATGCAAAAACAGTTTTAAAAACTGCAGTTTTTTTGGCAGCAGTGATTTTAATAATTCCTTTAAGTGAAACAATAAAAGTAAAATATTCCTTTAAATTTCATACCGGGGGGGGGGGTGTATAGTATGCCTGTAAAGTAGCGCTTGTTTCCCATGCTTAGAACTGTCCCTGTACAAAGTGTCATTGTGAATTTTCGGCTCCCGGCAATACAGAGAAAAGTCATTCATAAAAAAAAATGTGTGAGGGTTCACGGCATTTTTTTTTTAAATTTGGGGTGGAGTTTCCCTTCAAATCCATACCAGACCTGAAGGGTCTGGAATGGATATTTGGGGGGAATCCCACATAATTTTTTTTTTTTTAATTGACGCAGGGTTCCCCTTAATATCCATACCAGACCCTAAGGTGAGCGATTTTTAAATGACTTTTTTCCTTCAGAAATTACATTTTGTGCAGGGACAGTTCTAAGCACTAACAAGCGCTACTTTACAGGCATACTATACACCCCCCCGGGTACGAAATTTAAATGAATATTTCAATTTTATTGTTTCACTTTAAGCATTATTAAAATCACTGCTCCTGAAAAAAATGACGTTTTTTTAAAACTTTTTTTGCATTGATACATGTCCCCTGGGGCAGGACCCAGGTCCCCAAACACTCCCCTGGGGCAGGACCCGGGTCCCCAAACACTTTTAGGACAATAACTTGCATATTAACCTTTAAAATTAGTACTTTAGATTCCAAACGTTCGAGTCCCATAGACTTTAACAGGGTTCTAAAGTTCACACAAACTTTTGGTCTGTTCGCAGGTTCTGGTGCGAACCGAACCCAGGGGTGTTCGGCTCATCCCTAGTTACATAGTAGGTGAGGTTAAAAAAAGACACAAGTCTAACCTATGTGTGTGATTATATGTCAGTATTACCTGTATTACCTGTATGTTGTATATCCCTGTATGTTGTGGTCATTCAGGTGTTTATCTAATAGTTATATATTATATATATATATTATATATTAAGGCTTACCTGTAGCTACCCAGGATATCTCCTAGACCTGTACGGTTTAGGTGATATCCCCTGTGCCCTGCATGTGCCAATGTAATTGGGGCAAACTGAATCACTGGAACCTATGCCGTTGCTTCAGTCTGTGTGTCGTTACCGGCGTAGCCGCAATACCCAGAAGTAAGCCCCGGAAGAGATGTCGGCGGCCGAAGGGAGAGACAAGTACCGCTGCGGGGGCTTCGATCTGAGGTAAGTAATACATAATGAGCTAGTATGCTTTTTTTTTCCGTTTTTTTATTAGGGTTTACAACCACTTAAGACCCGGACCAAAATGCAGGTAAAGGACCTTGCCCCTTTTTGCGATTCGGCACTGTGTCGTTTTAACTGACAATTGCGCGGTCGTGCGACGTGGCTCCCAAACAAAATTGGCGTCCTTTTTTCCCCACAAATAGAGCTTTCTTTTGGTGGTATTTGATCGCCTCTGCGGTTTTCATTTTTTGCGCTATTAACAAAAACAGAGCAACAATTTAAAAAAAAATGCAATATTTTTTACTTTTTGCTATAATAAATATCCCCCAAAAATATATACAAAAAACATTTTTTTTCCTCAGTTTAGGCCGATACGTATTCTTCTACATATTTTTGGTAAAAAAAAAATCGCAATCGCAAAATCGTTGGTTTTCGCTAAATTTATAGCGTTTACAAAATAAGGGATAGTTTTATTGCATTTTTATTAATTGTTTTTTTTTTACTACTAATAGCGGCGATCAGCGATTTTTTTCGTGACTGCGACATTATGGCGGACACTTCGGACAATTTTGACACATTTTTGGGACAATTGTCATTTTCACAGCAAAAAATGCATTTAAATTGCATTGTTTACTGTGGAAATGACAGTTGCAGTTTAAGAGTTAACCACAGGTGGCGCTATGACTTTCAGTGTTCCCTGTGTGTGTTTACAACTGTAGGGGGGTGTGGCTGTAGGTGTGACGTCATCGATCACGTCCCCCTATTACAGGGATGACGCGATCAATGCTGCGGCCACAGAGAAGCACGGGGAAGCCGTGTTTACACACGGCTCTCCCCGTTCTTTAGCTCCAGGGACGGATCGCCGCACTGCAGCGGCGATCGGGTCCGCGAATCACGCGGTCCCGGTCCTGGAGCTTCGGACCGGCTCACGGGAGCGCGCCGCGGGCATGCGCCCGTGACCCAACGGCTGGGTACTAAAATCAACGTATATATATACGTTGATGTGCCCAGCCGTGCCATTCTGCCGACGTAAATGTGCAGTAGGCGGTCCTTAAGTGGTTAATATTCACATAGAGCAGTGTCCATATGTGAATATTAACCACTTAAGGACCGTACCCCTAATCTAAAATTGACTTTAACAGCCAACTCCCCTCTCGCTCGGGCCTTGAAGGGTACTTCAAGGCCCGAGCGAGAGGGGAGTTGGCTGTTAAAGTCAATTTAAGATTAGGGGTGAGGTTTCCTCTGGTTTTAGACCCCTTTTACACTGAAGTGTTTTTACAGCGTTTTAGCGTTAAAAATAGCGCTATTAAAACACTCATAAAACGCTCTCCATGCATCTCAAGTCCTGCAAGCAGCATCTTTGGAGCAGCTTTTGGGCGCTGAAAAAAACGCTCCAAAAACGCCCCTCTCCATTGAAATGAATTGAAAGCGCTGTAAAAATGCCTTACCCTTTAACACTGAGGCATTGCAAAAACGCCCTAAAACGTTAGGGTCTTAGCTGTGCTTTACCAGTGTTTTTCGGGCGGTGACAGTGTGAAAGGGCTCTAAAAAGCACTCAGGCTTTCACATTGGGATTGCAGATGAGGCTTCTTTCAGGCGCTTTGCAGCCTTTTTTTAACGCCAAAGGGCCTGAAAAACGCTTGAATAACGCCCAAAAAACGCCCCAGTGTTCAATGGGCATTAGGCACCACCTGAAGAACTACCCGCCACCACAATACCTCTGTGGCTCATGTTAGTTGTACCTACAAAATCCTGTACATCTCACTTCATTCCCTCCCTCACTGTTGCTTCACGTTTCTTGAGAACGCAATATCACTTGGAAGTAGACAGCGACATTTATAATGCACTTAGGTACTTATATAAATGGGCACACTTAACTCCGTGTTGGTGTTGATTGCTCCATTGAAGCGTGTTTATGATGGCCTCAACACAAAAGTGCTGAAAACTGCTATCGGTGAATTATTTTCATACCTTGTGCCACTTTGCTCCTAACAGCCTGAGTTTTAGAACAAAAAGAAGAAAATGTCATCCTCAACATTGGAACGATCATAAATAAAACTTTAAAGAAATTACTCAGGTCAGTCTTTTGTTGACTTTACTGTAAATCGTGCTAAAAGCAAAACTTTTTCTTTTTTTTTTTTGTTTTGGACAAGATGAGGAAGTGTTGAGTCCTCTGTATGTTTTTTTTTGGTGATCTCCATTCCTTGCTGGAGAGATTTACACTCCCTATTTTTCCTGGTGACCACTTTTAGCAGAACAAGAATGGTGAAATCTAAATTGTACATGTAGCGGGGTCATCCTAATGACAGGCCATCCCCGCTGGAACTTTATCCACGTTTGTAAATATGTATGATACCTTTAAGAAGTTGTGCATTGCGGGACTACAAAGTAGAGGGAGATATGAACTCCATTGACTCTTAGGAGAAACAGACTACACTTCCCACATCCTCCTCCTTTGGGATGGCACTGAGGATGACTTGATGCAATTTCTGGATGCTCTGAATGTCAACAACAGAGGTATCCACTTAAGTCGAGAGGTGAGCCGGGATAAGATTAATTTCTTAGACCTGACCATTTCTGTCACCAACGGTGGTTTTGTTACATCAACATTTTTCAAGGCCACTGACAGAAATGCATTTATCCCAAAAAATAGCTGCCACCATGCATCGTGGCTTAGATCGGTGCCTAAAAGCCAATATCTTCGGTTGAAGCGTAACTGTACCAAGGATACCACATTTGTGGAGCAAGCTGACCTTCTCAGCAAACGGTTTCTGGAAAAAGGTTACTCAGACGAGTTTTTGACTACCAATCTAGCTGCTGTCCATGAAGTTAATAGAAGTGATTTACTGACTGTGGGGACAAATAAGGCTAAAGACAACAAATTTCGTAACCCTTTCATCACCAATTACTCTTGCCAACATGCGAACATCAAGCATATAGTGGGCAAACATTGGCATATCCTGAAAAGTGACAAGATCCTGGGGGGCATTTTGCCAGATAGGCCACAGGTCGTTTTTAGGGGGGCACCTTCCTTAAAGGATAAATTAGCCCCTAACATCCTGAATCCACCCAGTATGGACTCCAAATTTTTACCTGGCCTTACAGGGTATTACAAATGTGGTAAATGTCAGGTTTGTTCCCTCAATGGCCTTAAATGCAGAAGAACTACTACGTTTAGTTCTTCGTGCACTTCAAAAAGCTATGTTATTAGACCCTTCATTACATGTTCTACAACAGGGGTGGTCTATATGCTCCAGTGCCCTTGTGGGCTCCAATATGTGGGCCGGACTAAACGTCCTTTACAGGTCCGCTTGAATGAGCATATTAATAATATTCGTTTAGGGTACACTAAACATTCTGTATCTAAACACTACTTGACTGTACATCACAAAAATCCTGACAATACCATTTTTGTAGGGATAGACAAATTTAGTCCCCACTGGAGAGGCAGCCATTTGGTGCGAACCATTTCCAAGTTGGAGATGTCTTGGGTCCATAAATTAAAGTGCTATACGCCACATGGCTTAAATATAGAAGTGGACGTTAACTGCTTTTTGGCTAATTCATAATTGCTAAAGTTAGTGATACCCTCTTTCTATAAAAAAAAAAAAAAAAATTTAAAATAAAAATTTTTGAGCCCTTTTTTTATATAAATGCTATTTTTTATATAAATGCCATTTTTTATATAAATTTCATTTAAATTTTTTTTATTATTTTTTATTAAGATTGTTACAATTGTGGAAAGATGCGAGCTCGATGTGGTGTTTAGCCAGCTATATATATATTTTTTTATAATTGTCAGATTCATTTATGATTTGTTTTATATATTTTTCATTTTTTCTGTGATGCCCGGGTATTTTGGTGCCGTCTATACGGGTATATCAAAGGATACTCGTTTTCTTTCCGGTTCACATATACCGTATTTTTCGCTCTATAAGACGCACTTTTTTCCTCCTAAAATATGAGGAGAAATACCTGTGCGTCTTATAGAGTGAATACTAACAAAACCCCCGCCCGTTGTCGCCGCTGCTGCCGCCACCATCTCCCTACACAGGGCGGCCGTCTCCCTCGAGCGCTGGGCGATCTTATGTCACTCACAGTAAAAAGAAAACTGAGCAGCCCCAGTGGCCGAATGGAGTACTGCCGCTCGGGCTGCTCTGTCTTTTGAGTGACAGATGGACAGGCGACTGTGATGACGTCCTTGCCAGTCGCCAGGCACAGAACATGCTGCATTTAATGAACACAGAACAGGCTGCTTTTTATGGACACAGGTAAGGATGCAAGTCAGGCTGCATTTAATGGGCACAAGTCAGGCTGCATTTAATGTGCACAAGTCAGGCTGCATTTAATGGGCACAAGTCAGGCTGCATTTAATGGGCACAAGTCAGGCTGCATTTAATGGGCACAAGTCAGGCTGCATTTAATGGGCACAAATCAGGCTGCATTTATTGGGCACAAGTCAGGCTGCATTTCATGGGCACTGGTAAATATTTTGGTACAGAATTCTTTTTTTTCTTGTTTTCCTCCTCTAAAACCAAAGTGCGTCTTATGGTCAGGTGCGTCTTATGGAGCGAAAAATACGGTACATCTATTTTTTTATCGATCAAGCAGATCATACAGAATTGACTGGTTGCTTTACAATTATTTGTAACATAATTTAATAATTTTTTATTTCATTTTATATTCATAGTCATGTGACACGCATTACTGCTGCAGTGCTGTTTTGCATTTCCGCACCAGTATTAATGCTATTGGTGCTATAGTGTTTGTTGATTTAAAAGTCAACACTCTTTAAATATCACCAAGTGAGAAAATAAAGAGAAAGTGTTTATAGAAAGGAATAACTCCTCCATTTCTTCATTTTTTCTTTTTTTTCCCCTTTTTTAATTTTATTTTTAGCGCACATGGTCAGTTTATCCGTTCGCATCGGTTCCCTTACTTGGCCTAGGTCATTCATTATAGCCAATGGGTTTTCCAGTAACAAAGATGTCCGAAATCGGGTCGTATGTTTTCACCACATCGAGGCTGCATCCGATGCTTTGTGTGTATTTATGCGGTGATTCAGGACGCCGCCTGTTATCCCGTGACCAAGTCCTGTCGTGACGAAACGTAGGGAGGCGGCGTCCTGACGTCACCGCGCTTTTCTCTACCCGGATACGGGCTGTATGTTCCAAGCCGGCCGGCTTTTTTGAAGCGCTCTACATATCAACAAGTTTGTAAGTGCATCTCTTTTTTGCTTTTTATATAATAAATGAGGATTTTACACTATGTGAGCCCTTTATTTTTTACATACCCTCGGATCGATAACTTGGGAGTGCTATTCACCTAAACAAGGACACTGATCATCCCGGCTATCCTCGATCCCAGTCTCTTACCACGCTCTATATAATCTCCTAACCAGGGATCATTTTTATCTGGTAAGAGTATATATACCATTGTGGTGGAGGTTCTCACCTTTCTGGCACTGCTTTAGTGTGAAACTGTTTTGCACCTGGTGGAGATTATCTACGAATTGGTGGAGTGTGTTTTTTGTGATCAACATTTATCTGAATACACTGTTTTACTGACTTTATCCAATCAATATTCATCAGAATATATTGTCTCATGGACTTTATTTCATTTATATTTTTTTAGCGCGATCTTTTTTTCTTTTTACATTCTGTTTGATGTGGTATAACATCTTTTTGATCGCTGCTTCTACTTTTTAATTTTAACAAGCGCAATTTTTTTCTTTTACCACTTCCCACAATGCCCTGCGTTATTGGAGCATGTGACACCTCCCCACAGACTTATGGGGGAGGTTACTTAAGGAACTTAAAGGGGTGTTCCAGCCAAAAATTGTGTTTATTAAAAGTCAGCAGCTACAAAAAGTGTAGCTGCTGGCTTTTAATAAACACTCACTTACCTGCTCCTGCGTTCCAGCGACGCGCCGTCCGGGGCTCCGCTCCTCTCCCCCCCTCCCCAGCCGGCGTCTCCATTCCGACTCTGGGCACCCAGCCGTGACAGCCTTTGGCTTCACGGCCGGGCACCCATGCGCGCACGGCTCGCCGCTGATTGGACAGGCGATTGCCTAGGACCTGTCAGTGTCCTAGGCCATCGCCTACAGGGAGGGGCTAAAATAAGGCGATTACGCCTAATCGCCTTACCAGCCCCTCGGCAGAAGCAGGAAGTGGGACAGGAAGTCCCACTCCTCTTGAAGCCCCCACTCCCCCCCCAAGAAAAATTACATGCCAAATGTGGCATGTAAGGGGGTGAGGAGTGGAACAAGCGGAAGTTCCAAATTTGGGTGGAACTCCTCTTTAAGAAAAGGGAGGAGCTGATCTCGCTCTCTTGGGACAGGCCTCTTATCCTCTGCAGAGCTGTGGAGAGCAACGCAGCCGTGCTGTTAGGCCTGAAGCCAAGGCCTGAATTCACCGGGAGACCATCCATCCTAGTTTGTGTTCCAGGAGACCGGAGAAGCTATCCAGCTGACAACTAAAACAGTGGAGAGCCTGAGACTGGAAAACCTTGTGTTGTGGAACAACGATCTACCAACGTGTCCTTTCGAGAAGAATCCAGGCTGGTCGGGCCTGTCGGGTGAGAGAGCACAAGCTCAACTTACAATCCTCCCTTAATACACACTATCTAGTGTCACCCTCCAAGCCGGAGACATGTGCTTGGCCTCCAGCTAACTTTGCAGGCCCTCTGATTTGATAAGCTGCTATACAGAAGTGCCTAACGCTAACGAGCGATCAGTTCCCCAGCATTGTTATTTGTTAACATGCCATTTGACTAACTTTATCTCATCATTTATCCCTTTTGGATTATAAATCTAAAGTGCACCAACGGCCGCATCGTGGACTTTTGGTCTCGAGACATTTCTTTAGCTGTTTTGCAGGACTGCCCGCTAGGGGGAGCTTATGTACATAGACTGCTTATATTAGTTTAGTTGAATGGTACCATTCTTTAGTCTTGATCTTTTCATTAATGCTATTTGCTGATTCTTGCAAGGGCCCTTGCTAAATCATTGTGTATTGTTGTATAACTGACTTGCAATCTAAATCTGAAGTTTGCTTTCTCCAATATATATATATATATAAGTAAACTCAACCTCCTTGGTTTAAATATACTGACTGTGTGGAGTGTATTTTCTCCTCTAAAGGAACCACCCAAGAGCAGGTAATATATGCCTGTTATTGTGACCCCAGCCAAGCAGAGGTCACAATACACTCAACAGACCTTTCTGATGTGTCAAGGGAGGGTTCGAACTAGTTAAAGAGGGGGTAAGCCAAGTCCAGAGAGTAGATCCCAAATTAACCAACGGCTCCTGAGGGGGTAGCGCTACATACAGTTGACACTGGAACAGAATTATTGGAATAATCTTCCAATAAGACACTAGTTGACCACTGTTTATCAGACAGGATATCAGTGACAACCTCACAGAATTCCTATGAAATATAAATGTAATGAGGCATATATTATTGCTATTGCAGATCCCCCAAACTGTGCTTACACCCGCTGTGCCATGTAGTGATGCAGTGGCTGGCAATGAAGGAGGCATTATCCAACACAACTGGAAAAACATTTGGGGCAATCTACATGAATTTGTTCTCCCGCATTAACAATTATTTTACTCTACCTTAAAAAGAAAAAAAATACTCTTCAAAGAAAACTCCATTATAAATACTGATACAATATCTACATCTTAAAAAAAAAAAAATGAAATGAAAAAAGTCAAATAATATATATTAATTTGTATAAAAAATATTTTTTGGCAAAATAGGGACGTTTTGAGACCTCTGATTTTTATTAATGTTTGTATCCCTGGTGGAGAGCTTTACCCTCTTCTTTTTTTTTTTGCTGCTGCTAACTTTTTTTTTAGCAGGACAGAAATTACATGAAATCCAACATTGTTCAGTTGATACTGTAACAGAAATTGGGGGATATTCTTCCAATGCGACACTAGTTGATCACTGTCTATCAGACAGGACACCAGTGACAACTGTCTATCAGGAGTTCCTCATGCTGCTGATTTCCTGATACATTTTGAACAAAGAATGGTGGGAAAATCAACCCAATGGCACTCAGAAAAAAAATGTATATATAAATTTTATGAGGAATATGTTATTGCTACTGCTGATCTCCCAAACTGTGATTCCACCTGCTGTGCCCTGTAGTGGCTGGCAGTGAAGGAGACATCATCCAACACCATATAAAAGGCCAAAGTCCATGGATATGGGTGCAGCTCACTCCCTAAATAATATATTTTACTTTTTTCATTGGACCCATTAAAAAAAAAAAAAAGATGTAGATATTGGAAGAGTTTTTAATAATGGTGTTTTCTTTGAAGGGTGTTTTTTTCTTTAAAAGTTTAAGTGAAATAATAGGAGCTAAGAAAATTGACTTTGTAGGCACACACATAGAATATGTAAAATTGGATAAAGTTAAAATCATTGGGGCAGATTCTCAAAAGAGATACGACGGTGTATCACCAGATACACCATCGTATCTCTGTTTCTTGCCCTGTGTATCTATGCGACTGATTCTTATGCCGCGTACACACGGTCGTTTTTTGCGATGAAAAAAAACGACGTTTTTTGTGAAGTAAAAAACGACGTTTTTGAAACGTCACTTTCAAAGACGATGTTGCATACACACCATCGTTTTTTTCACAAAAAACGAGGTTACGTTCACCACACTTTTCCATTGAAGCTCGCTTCATAACTAGCTTCTGGGCATGCGCGGGTTGAAAAACGTCGTTTTGAAAGACGTTTTTGCTACACACGGTGACTTTTTGTGAAACAAAAAACGACGTTTTGAAAAACGACACAAAAAATTCAAGCATGTTGGAATTTTTTTTTGGTAAGACAAAAAACGACGTTTTGCCCACACACGATCAATTTAAATGACGTTTTAAAAAACGTCGTTTTATTTCATCGCAAAAAACGACCGTGTGTACTCGGCATTAGAATCAGTTACGCATAGATTTGGCGAAGATCCGACTGGCGTAAGTCACTTACACCGTGGGATCTTAGATGTAATTCTACGCTGGCCGCTAGGTGGCGTTCCCGTTGATTTCAGCGTCGAATATGCAAATGAGCATTAACGCCGATTCCCGAACGAAGTTGCGCGCCGTCGGCGTAGTTTACGTAGTTTGCGTACGCGTAAGGTTACCCCTGCTATATGAGGGGTAACCTTGCGTAGGTCTGGCGTAAGCCATGTTAGGTATGGACGTCGGGACAGCGTCGTGTTTTTCCATAGTTTTCGTAACTCGTCGTGAATAGGCCTGTACGTTAATTACGTTGCCGTCAAAATCAATGTATTTGCGGCGTACTATGGAGCATGCGCAGTGGGCTACGTTTAGGGCGCAGTTCGTTCGGCGTGGGGGTGCCCTTAATTTAAATACAGCACACCCCCCTCCTTCCCTATTTGAATTACGCGGCCTTACGCCGTCCCCTTTACGCTACGCCACCGCAAATTACGGAGCAGGTGCTTTGAGAATACAGCACTTGCCCGTAAATAGTGCGGAGGCATAGCATAAAGGGGATACGCTACGCAAAAAAAGGGCAGATCTACGAGAATCTGGCCCATTGTATACAAACACATGTGAACTCTCAGGCGACGTACACACAACCGAGGTTCTCGCTGGAAACCAGCGAGAACCTCGCTGGAAGCTGCATTCCAGCGAGGACCTCGGCTGTGTGTACGCTCTCGGCGAGCTTCCCGTCGGGAAGCCCGTCGAGCAGAAATAGAGAGCACGCTCTCTATTTGCTCGACGGCCCGCCTGGATGAATGGCTGGTTGCCATTCCCGACGGGCGGGTCGCCGATTTCGACGGCCGGCAAAGAACCTCGACGGGCGGAACGATGTGTTCTGCCCGTCGAGGATCTCTGCCGTGTGTACGCGGCCTCATATAGGAAACACGCCTATAGGACTTTAAAGGATAGACAAAACAGTGATAACAAATTAAATATTTTTTTTTATTCGCATTTCATCTATCAATATTAAAAGCAGCGTAATAAAAATACAATAGCATGCCCAAGAAAAAGATTTTTTGTTGTTGTACACTTCATATACAAAAAGTACTGTATAACAGCATTCTAAGCACATAAAGATGAGTAGACCAAAAAATCTCACGCATTTCGTGAAGGAGGTACAAAAATATCTTCAGGCAAATCACGTCATTATGTAGACAAAAACTCACCCAAGTTTTACTGCATGATTGTTGAATGATAAGCTGAAGAACGGTGCTCAGGCTTGTTGTGTCCCATAAACATCAAAATAGCAACAAATTCCGCAACTCAATTTCTTCTTCTTAAATCTTTATTGAGCACTAACAGCAGTGCGACATCTAAAATGCCAACATGTTTCGGCCAGAGCTTTCCTCATAGCAAACCACATCATTAGTATATTTTAATCAATAGCACGTCCTTCAAGACATAAGCAATGACATCCACTTCTGTCCGGATAGAAAGTCAAATAACAGCAGCATCATCTGTGGCCAAACATGGAATGGAAGGGATCCGACTGGTCAGTCTTGCCAGCAGGGCTGTCTTATCAGCATCATGGGCCCCTGGGCAAAGTAATGCACTGGCGCAGCTACCAGCCTGTCCCAATTTACACACCTACTCCCAAGAATTGAAGTATAAATAGTTGATAGAATTAAACATACCATATTTTTCACTCCATAAGACGCACATTTTAGAGGAGGAAAACAAGAAAAAAAATATTCTGAACAAAAAATGGTGTACTAAAATATTTACCAGTGCCAATAAAATGCAGCCTTATTAATACCCTTAAGGGGTTATAAAGGTAAAAAAAAAAATCCTAAATACCTTCCTTTACCTTAGTACAGTCCTCCTTCACTTACCTCATCCTTCCATGTCCTTATTTCTTCTGAGAAATCCTCACTTCCTGTTTTTCTGTCTGTAACTCACCACAGTAATGCGAGGCTTTCTCCCTGGTGTGGAGTGTCGTGCTCGTCCCCGACCCTTGGACTACAGGAGAGTCAGGACGCTCTCTACATTGCAGATAGAAAGGAGCAGTGTGTTAGTGGGCATCCTGGCTCTCCTGTAGTCCAAGGGAGGGGGCGAGCATGACACGCCACACGAGGGAGAAAGCCTTGCATTACTGTGTGGAGTTACAGACAGAAGAACAGTAGTTGAGGATTTCTCTAAAGAAATAAGGACATTTAAAAGCAAAATTGAAGGATGAGGTAAGTGAAGGAGGTAAAGGAAGCTATTTAGGGGAAAAATTGTACCTTTACAACCCCTTTAAATGCAGCCTAAAATGTGCCAATAATTCAGCTTGATCGATGCCATTAAATGCAGCCCTACCTGTGCCACCTCCACCTCACACACACGGACATCAGCCTGTCACCCAGAAGACAGAGCAGCCCGAGCGGCTGTACTGCATTCGGCCGCTGACAGTTTCTGCCATTTAAGGGTGCGCAGAAAGGGGGGTACAGAAGGGCAGAGTACAAGGGGAGTCAGGAGTGCACAATCAGAGGTGTATTTAGGTTTTGTGCTGCCCTAGGCTTGACTAAACTCGTGCACCCCCTAATTTAAATATGACCCACCCCTTCCTGTCACGGCCACACCCTGTGTTGTTTAAGACCCGTCCTGATATTTTCGAGTGAGGACACTAGTTCTGAGAGCCTGGGGGGGGGGGGGGGCAATGGATTCCCTTAATTTACTTCGATTTCCTCCCACTTCCTGGTTGCCCATAGAGCAGGAAGTGAAGAGAAATCTTCGCAATGTGACAGGGATGGTAAAAGTGTTGTCTATAGTTCTACTTTAAGTAGATGGTGCAGCAGAAACATATAGCACAGTGAGGAAGATTTGTGGTCCAGGATGACAAAACAGTCAAAATTGGAACCCCCCCCCCCCCCCCACACACACAAACAGTTGCGGAATGCCGGCGGCCCGCATACTAGAAGCAGCGCGGCCGCTTTATGGAGGCGCTAGACTAATTTTCCTAACAGTGTAGCGCAAGCCGGCGGGACTCTTTTTGTGCTTCACCCCTGCAAAGTGCTGCCCTAGGCCTGGGCCTTGTTGGCCTAGGCCAGGATACAGCTCTGGGCCCAATACAGGTTCTAGGATGCTGCCCATGCCATCCCAGGACAGCTTAGTAAAAAGTGTCACTGTCCCGGGCAAACCTGGGACAGTTGGCACGTATGATATAATTCAAGATTTTAATGGGGCCCCCATGCACCTGGCCAGAGGTGCCCATGCATTAAGACAGCCCTGCTTGCCAGGGAGCTACGTACAGCTTATCACTGTGTTGTCTATTTTGGCATAACTCCTTTATAGTTCCATGGGCATGTTTCCTGTAAGGCCTCGTACACACGAGGGGATATGTCCGCTGAAAACGGTCCGATGGACCGTTTCAGCAGACATCTCCGCTCGTGTGTATGGGCTAGCGGACAGATTTCTCCACCCGACAGATTTCAAAGCATGCTTCTATCCGGTGGGAATCTGTCCGCCCGACATGTCTGCTGGCTAGTACACTTACCAGCAGACATGTCGTCCCCCACCGCCGCCGCGCCGCCGCCGAATGGATTCGGCGCATGCGCGGAAGTGTTTAACTTCCTGGTGCGGTGACGTGGCGGTGACGTGGCGGCGTCAACGTCACCGCCGCGTCACCGCCACGTCACCGCGCCGTCCGGCGGCGGGGAATTTGATCCGATGGTGTGTACACGCCATCGGATCAAACTCCCGATCGGACATATCCGATGGAAATGGTCCGCGGACCGTTTTCATCGGATATGTCCGATCGTGTGTATGGGGCCTAAAAGAGGTATCATCCAACACAATTGGAAACACATTTGGGGCAAAGTGAATTACATGAATTTGTTCTCCCCACATTACCGGTAACTATTATTTAACTTTATCTTTAAAAGAAAAAAAAACTTCAAAGAAACACTATTATCGAAACTCTTCCAAAATCGACATCTTTTTTTGAAAAATGGGTCTAATGAAAAAAAAAGGCAAATAATATAATATAATTTATTGAGTGTTCTCCTATTTAATGGATACTAAAATTCCCTTAGAACACAATTTACTAGCAAGCACCTGCACCCATGCAGACATTTTTTACAGAAAAGCCCGAAGCCCTAAAGATATAAATATGCAGTAATGAATTATCCATGGAGATATAAGTGTTTCGCAGCTGGAAAATGCTCTCACTAAAAGAGATGGTGGATAATTTAATCCTGAAAGGTAGGGTGAAGATATTATGGCCCTATACCTAAGTTCATCTAACTAATATAATACAATATAATCAAACATTCACCTAAAATAGAATCAGGCTGTGATACCGTTAATGGAAACGTATTCATTAAAGTGGACCCATCATGAAAACAATAATTGACTTAAAAGGTACTTTCAATGTATGAATACCTGTGGCTCAGAGTCAAAGATGTCCAATTAGCGCACATAACTTGATATTATATAACTTTACATACTTTACTTTTCTTATATATTGTTAGATAGTGAAATCTCCAGCATTACAGTAGGGTTATCCCTCAAGCTGCTTCCATCTCTTCTTTCCCCCAGTTAATTGCTGCAGTATCACCTCTTGATGAGACCCATTCCTGCAGCCGACTGTGCACTGGGTTACCGGTCAATGCTTACTCCCACTAGTCCTACGGGGTTTGTCTATGTCAGGCATGTCCAAAGTCCGGCCCGGGGGCGAATTGCAGCCCCCGTTCCAGTTTAATGTGGCCCCCCTAGTAATTTGGATATATACTGTATTTATCGGCGCTGCCTCGAAGGGGACAGGGAGAGGAGGAACGAGTGCTGTCAAATTACATACAGGAGAATCTCTGACATCTGTAATAGGAAGTCCCATCTCCTGGGCTGCCATTTGACGACTCCTCTGTCTATCATAGGAGGCGAGAGAAATTGTATTAAAGAGGCTGCTGTGTAAACAGGGGATTGTCCTGTATGTAATCAGTGCTCATCCTGCCCCCCCCCCCTTCCCTCCCAGGCATCCATCAGGCTGCATTCATGGCGATGGCAAGGCTGCAGATGGGCACTGATTAGGCTGCATTAATGGGCAATGATCCTTATTTTGCTTCACAGTCTTTTATTTACATTTTTTTTCCCTGAAACTTCCCTCCTAAAGTGAAGGTGCGTGTTATACGCCGATACAGTATATCTAAATAACACTCCCAAGCTCATCTCTTCACCACACACAGCCACAAAGGCAAGAGAATTCTTGTTGGGCTGTGTATTAGTTGCACGAACAAACACACAGACCAAATTTTAATGGTTCAAAAAATGTCAGGCAAAATGGTCGGCCCTCACTCATGTTCACTTAATCAAATCTGGCCCTCTTTGAAAAAAGTTTGGACACCCCTGGTCTATGTGATATAGCCCTGTAGAATTCTCCTTGCTCCACTGGAAGTGAAGATACTGAAGCTGGGTGAAGCCTGGTGATGATGTCACCCAGATATTCTGCACCCTATAATAAAGAAGTAGGGCTTTCTGTAGAGGGGTGGAGGAAGGTTAAGCTACAAAACTAGACTAGCTTGGAGATAGGCTTTTAACAGTTACTAGGAGGCGACAATATTTTTCTACAGCCCTCTTAATTCCCTACTATATCCAGATTTTTTTTTTTTTTTAAGTTTGGGCTTTGGATCTACTTAAAACCATCATAAACTTTCTTCTGTCTCAAGGATGCTATATGTGAGATCTCTGCAGTGAATTCCCGGGACAAAAATCCCAGATGGACTATGGTAGGAGGAACTTACTGTTGGAGAACCCAAGACACAAAAAAGCTAGGATGTGACTAAGCCCACAAAGCTTCACCTACAACTAAAATGGGGGGTGGCTAAAGTTTTAAAGATTAATTTCTGGCAAAGTATATTTTTAGTATAGTATGTTTCATATGTTATTTAAATATACTATTAGACATGTGCACAACAAAAAAATTCGTTTATTTCTGTTTCATTTCTGTTCGTTTATCGTGATTCGTAACAAGTCGTAATTTCGTAAGATGTTAGTTATCGTATTCGTACTCTTTAGTATTTTCGTAACACTTTTTTTTCCGTTTCCGTTTTTTTATGTTAGTTTATTTTTCGTTGATTCGAGATTAGTAGTTTCATTAAATATTGTATTCTGCCTCGTTCGTATTTTTACAATGAATTTATTCGTTCATTCGTTTTTACGTTGGTTTATTTTTCGTTGTTTTGATATTCGTATTTACTTAATATTTTCCATCATGCCGCGTTTGTATTTTCGTAAGAAATAAATCTTCCTTGCTTTATGATCATTCGCATTTTCGTGTGTAATTTCATTTGATTGTAACAACGTTCTTTTGTAGATTTTATTGCATTCGTAATTCTGTTAAAATACATTTTACGTTTGTCACACTACTCGTCGTAAATTTGTAAAACATCGTTATTTACTGCGATTGACTTGACAGATCCACAAAACCGGTGCAACCTACCCAAACACACCCTGGACTCTGGATGGAATGCACTGCAGTCTAACACAGATAAAGACACAAGGTCAAGGAGCCACTAGGTAATAAGAAAGAAGCTCATTGGGGGAAGGAACAAACCTCTTCAGGGGAAGGGACAGCGCTGAGTGGCTATTGGTCACAGTACTAATGAAAGTTAATTTACGTTATTTCATTTAGGTTTTCCTAAGATTCGTAATTTATTTTTCGTTAGTTTTGCTTTTCGTTTTTTATTCTTTGTTCGGCATTTCGGTTGTTTTCTTTTTGTTCTTCGAATATTAGTAAGTTTGCATTTTCGTTTATTTTTCGTAATTATGATTTTTTTTTTGTGTTCGGTATTTTCGTTATTTCTATGTTTTCGTTTCTTTTTTCTTTCATTGTGTTGTTCTTTTACATTTAGTAGTTTCGTATCTTCGTAGTTTTCCGAAATATCGGAATTTTGGAAATATCGTTATTCGTTATTATTGCGCTAAACCGTTTGTTTATTCGTAGGTTAACGAATCAACGAAAATAACGAATAATGACGGAAAAGGTATTCATAACGAAAAAAATTGCACATGTCTATATACTATACCTGGTTGGAAATGAGTGGAGTAGACATCGCCACTTTAATGATCTCCACTTGCCTCCAGGTCCAGTGCCGAGGTGCCAACCTGCTGCATTCTGAACACAGGAAGTCAGCCACTTGGCAACATGCAGAGAATTGTTTTCATTTTATCGATAAATGCAAAGCGGTCTCTGATTGGATGAGATGGGAGAGGTGTGCTGGTGACATCACAATTTCCATTGATTTCCAGCTTCTAGAGGCATCAGCAAGGTATGGTATATCCATAACTGTAAAAATATACCATATCTGGAATTATTATTTAAGAGACAGCGTTGAGAATCGCTGGCCTGCAGAATGTTAGTCTTTAAAAAAAGATATTTCCAGGGCAATAGGACAAGAGATAGTGGATTTTACGCAGTGGGGTGGCCAGAACTGTTGTTAAAAAGCATGAGGCCCCATACAGGCAACCAGACTGCCCCCCCCCCCCCCCCCAGATAAACAAAATTTAATTTACTTCAATTATGAATGAACACAGTGCGAAAGGAAGGGGCTGGTAAATGTGACATAATTACCAGAGCCTTTCCCCACCCTCCATCCTAAAGGAGCCTATTGTGTGCTTGCAGCAGCCGGTGGGAATGAGGAAAGGGAAACCTGAAACAAAGCAGGCGTGGGTTGGGGGGCACACAGTGGGGGTTTGGGCAATATAGGGAAATGTATGGTGCACAGGAAGGAAGATCAGTGTGGCAAGGGGGCAATTACTGGAAGCGATTCCCCGGCTCTCTCTGCAGCAGCTGAAAGACGGCGAGAGAGAGGAAAGAAGCCAGCTTTTGGCTGCTAGAGAGCCTAGAGGGGATCCCTCCCTTTCCCCCTTCGCCAATGCGATCATCCTCCCTGCCCACATCTGATTCACCCAATTGCCTGGGCCCCCCCTGCTGGCCCCATACAGAAATACTGGTGTTACCCCCTTATCCACAGCCCTGAGGGTGGCCAGATGACATCTACCATTTTCAGGAGACATTTTCTATTTTTTTAGAAATTGGTTGAGAGGCTTCCTTATTGTAAAAGTGTATCCATACTTTTTAAAGCGGACGTAAACCCATCGATTTGAGAGTTTAAATATTTTTTTTAAATTCTCGGCATGCCGGAAATGCTAGCTGTCACACTTGCTCTCAACCAAACTGTCAAACCATCCAATGGCTGGTTTTATAACTGATCACATGTGCAGCATCATGGCAGTTGCAGATTACACAAAGGCCAAGATGGCAGCTTCTTTGGCTAAAAACAATAGGAGTGTTTACTTCCACTTTAAGTAAACTAAAAGCCAACCAAAACACTGCCTGATCCTCTCAGAAAATGTTGCTCTCGGTTTTATCACTGCTTTTTGCAGCTACTTACTTTGGTTTTCCAATTTTGTACTTCTGCACTAACAAATTATCCAAAGAATTATTAGCAAAAGGAGGTGGGAGCCAGCTAAGCTGTTTTTTCCGGCACCGTGGATAGAAAATGCTGCGTGTTATTCCCAACGTCCCCTGGTAATACGTTTATGATGATGACGCCTGCGTGTGCAGCTCATCTCATATGTGTGTGCCTCACAGCACGCAAATTAACATGAATTTACAATGCATTAGTAAGTTTCCAAATCCCCGCCTGCATAAATACTAGATGTAGTTATGATTCTGATAAGGTGCGAACAGGGGGGGGGGGGGGGGCAATCACAAGCTTTCTGTAGGGAAATACATTCATGTGACAATCTGTCAATCTCGGGAGATGCTAGGCAAAGTCATTTATCTTACTCTGTCAGATAAACCTGAAGTACATTTGCTGGAATCAGAAAATAGAAAAAAAAAATCTATGTGTTACAGAATGCTACAGTATAGATAGCCCTGGGCTTACAGAAGTGTTCCGGTCTGTAACACTATCAGGTACACTCCGCTTGAACATGAAAGTTTTGCATTTAAACTAACTCGGGGGACAGAGACTAACTGCTGAGTGGCAGTCATTTTCATCCTCACGTAAAGCTTCAACACCCGGCAACCCTGCCAGCTAAAAGCCCCATGGTTTCCGCATAATGTTGTTTTCCAACTTTTCAACATCGGAACGGTTGTTTTTGGAGCAGGAAAATAGGTGCTAAAAGGTTCATGACATACATTTTCTGCACAAAAAAAATGCATGAATGTATTTTTTACCTGTAAATAAGTAGCGTTGAAATTTATACTGCATGTCATATTTCAGAACATATTTATCACCAAATAAATAATTCCAGTAAAAGGGAGTTGCTTACTCTTAAACACTTGGGGCCAGATTCAGAGAGCCATTACGCCTGTCTAACTGGTGTTAGACTGGAGTAATTTCAAATTACGCGCGTTTTCTAGCTAGTCGAAAACCTCAAACCATGAATAGATGGCAGCGGGCTTCAATTCGACTGGATTACGTGTTCGTACGCCTTCGGATCTACGCTGCAATAAAATTGCGGCCACTGGGTGGACTTCCCGTCGTTTTCCGCGTCGGGGTATGCAAATGAGCTTTTGCCGGCGATCCCCGAAATTACGATCTTCAATCGCAATCTCTTACGGCACCTTTAGTCATCTTTTATTTGCGTAACACTATACCAGCGTTTTGCTGCTCTAATATTAGACAGCCCATGTTAAGTATGGCCGTCGTTCCCGCGTCGAATTTCTACGTTTTCCGACGTCTTTTATTATTTTTTACGTAAGTCGTCCGGGAATAGGAATGTTCGTAAACGACGCTACTCAAACAACGAATGACGTAACAACGTGATTTCGCGCAATGCACGGCGGGAAATTTCTGAACGGAGCATGCGCAGTTCGATCTCCGCGGGGACGCGCTTAATTTAAATGCTTCACGCCCCCTAATCGCGTATTTCGATTACGCGGCGAGAAATAGACTACGCGGCCGTAGCGTATGGGCAAAAATCTACCAGGATTCGGTGTAGAGCCTGGTAAAATACGGCAGCGTAGAGTATTTCGATTACGCAGCGCAATATTAAGTGTATGTGAATCTGGCCCTTGCTCTCCAGACAATTATTTTAATCTTTTTAAACACGTGCTAAAATCAGAATTGTTTGCTAGAAAATTACATTGAACCCCCAAACATGATATATTTTTTGAAAGCAGATGCCCTGGAAAATAAAATGGTAGCTGTTGCAATTTTCTCTGCCACGTGATATTTGCACATCTGTTTATCAAACACAAAATTATCAGGAAAAAATACACTAAAATTCCTCAGCCCTGCTGAGGAAGTTGTAACAACGCAACGCGTCCGGGGGATAGGAGCTTGGTACTGTATTTGTGTTGCTCGCTGCCGTCCTGAGAGTCAGATCATTCGATCGTTAGGATTCCATGCCCTATTTGTGGTTTTAATGCCTTTTGTCATTAGGCTAAATGTGAGTAGCCTGTGTTTTATACAACAATAAACATCCCTGTTTAGCGGAAGGCTCATAGATTTGTAATTTCTTCCTACATGTTCAGGTCCATGTGCATGGCTGATGTATGAGGAATTGAATATCATCTCGCTCTCTGGCCTTCCTTGCTGACTTGCTTGCCTATTTGACCACCTGGTAACACAGTGGTCTATTGCTGAGGTGAGAGTAGCCATATTTTACTGGTGGAGGGATCACTCATGAATTTGGTGTGTCTACTATCACTTGGTGAAGACTATTAAGAAGCGGTCTAATTGGATCTTTAATCTATTTGGACTTTCTATTATTATCACATAAATTTACTTTAGTAATTTACACTTTATAGGTTTTGAACTGCACTGTTTTCTGTATCAATTGTCTATTTTGGATTTTGTAAATGTCCTTTTGGTGTTCAGCTGGCATACCGGTGAATTGAAACTTGATGTTTTTTTTCACATTTATTTAAAGTATTAACCCCTTCCATACAGGGCATTTTCACCCCCTTCCTGCCCAGACCAATTTTTAGTTTTCAGAGCTGTTGCACTTTGAATGACAATTGCGCGGTCAGGCAACACTGTACCCAAATAAATCGTTATGTTTTTTTCCCCACACAAATAGAGATTTCTTTTAGTGGTATTTCATCATCTCTGCGGTTTTTATTTTTTGCGCTATAAACAAAAGAAGAGCGACAATTTAAAAAAAAACACAATATTTTTTTCTTTTTATTTAATACATATCACAATATTTTTTTAAAAAAAACGTATTTTCCCCTCAGTTTAGACCGATACGTATTCTTCTACGTATTTTTGGTAAAAAAAAAACGCAATAATCGTATATTGATTGGTTTGCGCAAAAGTTATAGCATCTACAAAATAGGTGATAGATTTATGGTATTTTTTTTTTTTTTTTTTTACTAGTAATGGCGGCGATCTGCGTTTTTATTTTTTGTGACCGTGACATTGCGGTGAACATATCGGACACTTTTGACACGTTTTTGGGACCATTCACATTTACACAGCGATTATTGCTATAAAACTGCACTGATTACTGTGTAAATGTGACTGGCAGGGAAGGGGTTAACACTAGGGGGCACTGAAGGGGTTAAAATGTGTCCTAAAGTATGTTCTAACTGTAGGGGGAGGGGGACTCACAGGGGGAGGAGATCGATGTGTGTTCCTCTGTACTGGGAACACACATCGATCTCCTCACCGCTGACAGGAGGTGGATCTGTGTGTTTACACACACAGATCCACACTCCTGACGTGATTGCCGGAAATCGCGGGTGCCCGGCGGCAATCGCAGCCGTCGGGCACGCGCGCGGGATCGCGAGTGGTGCCGCGGGCGCGCCCTAGAACGCCAGGGAGACAGGACGTTGTGCAACGTCTAGTCTCATCGGCGAGGGGATGACCGTAGCGTCATTTCCCTATGGCCTGGAATTGAAGTGGTTAATATATATTATATATCATTTATTAATTTTTATGGTCTATATATTTTTGCGCCGATTGCACTTCAGTTTTTTCTATGATATATTTTTTGAAAGCAGATGCCATGGAAAATAAAATGGTGGCTGTTGCAATTTTCTCTACCACGTGATATTTGCACATCTGTTTATCAAACACAAAATTATCAGGAAAAAATACACTAAAATTTAATTTAGTGGCCACAAGTATAATATATCTTATTTTTGGCAAAATTCAAAAGATGGCATTAAATGGAGTAAACAGATACCAAACATGTCAAGACTCAAAATTGCTCATGCCCATGAAATTGTGACAACAGGGGTAGACTGACCATTTGGGCACTCGGGCACTGCCCGAGGGCCCCATGCCACTAGGGGGTCCCATCAGGGTTGCCAGCCTCAGTAAAACCAGGGACAGTATGTAAAAATCGTGGCCCAGATTCACAGAGCGATTACGCCTGTCTAACTGGTGTTAGACAGGAGTAATTTCAAATTTTGCGCGCCGTATCACTAGTTAGAATCCTCAAACCATGATACGGCGGCTTCGGGCTTCGATCCGAGAGGCTTACATCTTCGTAAGCCTTCGGATCTACGCTGCGATATTTTTGCGGCCGCTGGGAGGAGTCCGCGTCGTTTTCAGCGTCGGGATATGCAAATGACTTTTTACGGCGATCCACGAAGATACGAGTGGTCTTCGCAATCGCTTACGTTATTCTTTTGCTACGTACTGTTAGACCAGCTATTTGCTGGTCTAACGGTGCGTAGCCCATGTTA